>CAEGAE010065400.1:0-35575 GCA_903067095.1 Girardinus metallicus | reverse complement strand
GGAGTATTGACGTTTTGTTTTGCTTTATTTTCAGTTTAACCGGCATGTCCGTGTAAAGCACTCGGCAATAAAATTAAGGACAACTACAACTACAACGGCTATCTTATGTTCTTTGTAACAATCACAACCTAAGTTATTGAGTCATTAAGTTAGGAAGGAAGGCAAGAAAGAAGGAAACTATTCTGACCTATACAAATATTCTCATATACTTTTTACTAAATGGCTTCCTGTAATTCACATTGCTACTTTTATCCACCTGGACGCCAGCTTCTGTTTGCAGTTACTCATCAGAGAAGATCATGCAGGTGAAACATAATTACCCTGCCTACTGCCTATTGTCTTACTCTATATTTGCACACAAAGAGAAAAGCATCTGCTGTTTTTTTCTCCAACAACAAAATGGAAACACGTTAAATGCACAAACCAGGGACTGGTTTGTGTTTTTCTGCCACCTGATGCTCTCCAGATTCAGAGTTTGACCATCATCATGCTCGCCCTATGTCAAGCTGTAGATGTCTATCACAGTCCTCTCTACAAACCTATCATCAACAACATATTAATTAAAGGCACCTGGCTGCAGGGAGAGTAGAGGTTTAGACTGAAATATGTGTCACCAGACCTGATCAGGACTCCTTAATACAATCCAGTAGTGAACTATTGTAGACTCTTGAAACACCTGCAATGTCTGTCATAGCATGTGGCTGACTTGAACAGATTTTTCTCAAGATCCAATTCAGTTGAAAACATGAATTTTCGGTAATTGTTCAGAATAGATGAAGGAGCTGTAGTGTCATAAACATACAACGTAGTCTATAAACAGCATTTCCACAGATTGGTTACCATGGTTATGCTTAAGCAGTTCTCACTCCGTTACACAGGCTACAGGATTTTTTTTAATATACAGAAACTGAATATTTCTGTAACTGAAATATTTATGTCCGTGCATCCATCCAGCTGAACACGCTTATCCTGGCAGGGTTGTGCAGGTAGCTGCTGCTGTGTCCCAAAGATCCCAAAGATCCAAGGGACAGTATTTGACGTATTTGTTGTGCAATTACTATAAGAACCCATATTTTTACAGCCAAATCAATGAGATACTTTTTGAGTGATATAATATCATATTTTAGGATAATTTTGACAAATATGTGCTGCAAAACATCTCTGAATAAAATGCATACCAATTGTCTGTTTTCAATCCCTTATAGTTCCTGATGGCCACTGCAGATGTTCTCTTAAAAAAGAAATGGCTGAATGGAACTACAGTGTGAAGGAGATCCTTTGATCAATAATGTCCCACAGGCCATGAATGTAGTTATTTGCAGAAGAAAATTACCTTTGATGGAGGATGTATATACAATGGTGAGTGTGTGTATGGATGACAGAGAGATTAGTTACGGGTGCGTTCGTCTCAGGTGTATGAGATGAATGAAGAGTGACCTAATGCATCAAAGCGACACTGACAATAGCAATACTGACAAGCAGTCACAGAGGAATCTTGAGGGATTCCTCCTCATCCCCAGAGTGAAGTGAAAGTGACTGTGGGATGAGATTTGGGGAGTCAGGGAGGTGGCAGGAGAAAAGCGTGAAAATCACCTTGCCCAAGGATATCCCTCTCAGATCAATATCTGAAAATTGATGCCAAACAGTGAGTAGCTACACACCTGGGCTGTGCGCGAGTGTAATAGTCCTAAACATAGCCAGATGAACAGGAGCTCTGCAGTTCAGTTTTACTGTAAAGACCACAGATGATAAATCAGTTCTAACGAATATGGTTGTGTTTCCCATGCATTCATATTTTCTCATTTCAATTTGAGGCTCTTATGTTTCAAATAGATAGTTCAACTTGCATGATGTGGGCTTGTGTCTGGTATTTATGAGCATTTAGTGGTCCACTGTGTTTTCTAAAGTTAAATATCAGAACATCCATCACTTCAAGCTTACCTTTGCATTAAGGAGACGCTAATTTCCTTTTCCAGTAAGCATTGGCACCTGTCCTCACTGCCGAAAGTACAAAGACACTGAGTGCCCATTAGTATTCCACAGAACCAACATTCAGATGGTAAAAGTGAATTTTACTGGCCCAAAGTAATAAAAACACAAGCAACTTCACTTCTTGGAATAGTCTATGTAAAGAAATGTAAAAATCATTTGTTCAAAAAAACCATTATGTCAGTTTTAGCTTGTAAGCTTTGCATAATCCTGAGTCAACATACTTATTTGATTCAGTATTATGACCAGAGGCAACACTTCACATTGCACAGGGAGCGGGGGATGGAATGAAGAGGATTAGCTAGGAACTCAGGCAGGTTAATCCAGTCATGCTTGTACAGTATGTGATGTCTGGGTACTACAGGGTGGAATGGGTTCTTACTTCAAGGAATATTATCCGGTGCAAGTTTTAGACTCAGATAAAATACCTGATAGAACCCAGTCTGACTTTGGCTGACATTTACATTTATTTTCTGCAAAATGTGCATCTTTTTTCCCTTTTTCTGCCCCACAGACATATTTCCATTTCACATTCTCAGCTTGTATTTATGTTCAGCAGTAGTCATAAAACCTGCACCCTGTCCTTGCACACCTTGGACCCATTGATGCATTTGATGGGGGCTGCCAGCGGTCTGACACGATTTGGCTCATTTTTCATCTTTTTTTTTTTTCTCTATGCCTTTCCTTCTGCTCATCGCAAACAACCCAACTGTGTGACGAGCTTTGGAGTAGGAGTAAGGAATGAAGAACCGAGCATGCAAGCATAGATGTGTGAATGTCACTCAAAGTCAGTGACAGCTTAAGTATCTGGGTGTGTACATGCATATTTGTAGGTTTATCTGTGAGCAAGCCAGTGGAGCAATAATTCACCGAGCGTAAACAGACCTGGAGTGACAAGTGTCCTTTCCCTGCCGTTGTCTGATTGACAAGATTTATAAGCCAACCAAACCATATTAATTCTGCACATAAAGTCTCCAGTCTTATCTTAAACACGAAGCTTAGAACTTCTCCCCTGGTGGTGATTTTCATCCAGTTACCTCCAACAAAGGGAAAGGTGTTCAGCTATTCACCAGTAATGATTGACGGCTGGGCCTGTGTAGCTACAGCACAATGGAGAGGAGAGCATATTGAAAGCAGGCAATCATGGACATCGGTACTCTGTTCTGTAACTCCCATCCACGAGACCAAAGTGAATAACTAGGGTGGAGTGTGTGAGAAACAGTAATCAGAGATGTTGTCCCTCCTCCCTTTGTTATTAATCTGGAGCCAGGGTACAGACTCTTGGATGAACTGCTTTATTTGGTGGGGGCGGCGGGCCTTTGACTCCCTCATTTGCAGAGCTTTTCCTTTGATTGTCTGCTCTCTACTATCACCACTTATCCCTTAGTTGCCTTTCTTTCTGTGTCACTTACGTCCATTTTATCTCATTTGTATTTATAATAAAATGTAGTCTGCTTTTAGATTTTTGCACCTCTGGAAAAACGTAGAAGTCATAGAATAAAGTAATTTACTGCACTATAAGGTAATGGTGAAATTATTGAAATTACTCAGTTACAATAAAAGATACATTAACTTTAATGCTTTTTTCCCCCACATCTTTTCAAGAGGTCCAAACTAATGTTTCAGGTTTTGGCACCAAACTAAGTGATTAAGACCCTCTTGATGACCGGCTTCATTTCTGATTGGCTGGTTACAGGAGTTGCCCTCTGTAATTCCTCTTAAAGGTTTTCTTGGCCATTATTCTTCCCACTTTCTGCCATCCTTGGACTTTAACATTCTTTTCCCTCCCTTTTTGTGACAGCAAAATCCATCCCCAGGCAGGAGCCCATTTCCCCCCAACTAAAGGGCATCGAAGGTTGAGCCATAATTGTAGATTTGTCGTCGAAACAGAGGGAGACAGCAAATGAATTACTTTTATGGCCCCTGGTGTGCATGAACTATTGTCACGACAGCTGCCATAATATCTTGTCATTCACACAACGCTGACTGCCGCTGCACCGCAGCCACTTTTGCTGGGAGTGCTTCCATGTTCGGCGAGGAGAAAATGATGATACTCGTCCCCCCGCTGTAATGATAACATTTGGAACCTGGGACACGGGGATGCCGGCTGAAAGGGCTGTCAGCCTGGCAGCCATTGTCAGTCAGCCGCTTGTCACAGACAGAGGGGCAAAATGCCAGGACGTCTGATGCCTGGTCGCATGCCGCTCTGTGCCTGACAGCTGCCAGTGCAGCCCACGAGCCAGGGAGGAGTCAAAGTGGGAAAGTGATGGGAACCGTCATTTTTGAGGTCAGCTGTCACGTCGGGGCTTGGGTTGATGACGGGGCATGTGTAAACAAATGCTCTTCAACATCTAGACTGAACTGATGTGCTTCAGTAGACAATTTTAAGAACAGTGTATGGGATGCAGAGAAGTGCATATTAACTATTCTGTCATAAAGAGATTTAAGATGTCTGGACATAAAGTGGTAAGCCATCTTGTCCTTGTGTTTTACATTCTAATCATCTTATTGTCATCTTATTAAGCTTTGTTGTTAGGTTTCCCAATTCTCTGTAAATTAATTTAGCGCCATTCTCTAGCCAATAATCCTCAATGCTCCCCCTCTCCCTCAGGAGCTGCACATTCCTGAATTAGCCTCGCCTATAACAATTATTCCCCATTTGTTTACAATATTTCTTAAGTTCTTTCAATTATTGTCAGATCATCTTGTTGCCATGCCAATTAGCATTCTGCTCAGTTCCACCTACTTCTATCCTCTTTGCATAAATTTGTTTAGGGCTGTGTCTTGTAAATCACATTTATTAAAAATATTCCTGCCTGTTTCCTTCCTGCACTCCGGTCTTCCACCAACTCATCCCATAACTTTGGCTTTAAACTTCATCAACTACCAGGCAGGAAAATAATAAGTTCTGCATTGAATCTGGCCATTGAACGACAGAGAACGGGTAAAGAGCTGGACATCGATAGTCCTTAAATGACTTTAAGGGATATCCTTAAAGTCATTTAAAAACAATAATCCACAAAAAGTTTCCGTTAAGGCAAGATTTTTAAGGGGAAAATGAAATAGATGAAAATAATTTGCTTGAGGAGGCTTTACTCTGCAGTGTAAACAGTTCCAACTGTTCGCAAAAAAACCTTCTGTTCTATTTTTGTAATTGGACAATAGCAGTCTCTGAGTTTTAAATTAAATATTAAATACTGTTTTTCCTTTGAGGGTCTTGGGAAGCATTTTTGTTATGGAGATAAATTACCACTGTTATGTATGTTGTGCGAAAAGTCTAGCTATCTATAAAGACTAAGTTAGTATCGAACACATAACACAGAAACTCAAAATCAATTAATCTCTTTTCTAATCCTGCAATGTTAGTTTTAAAATCCATCCATGCCTAACTCGCCAGCGTTGTCCTTTTCTTTTGCTGTTGTGTTTTTGGGGCAACTCTGAGCTTCACCCTGCACTAACTTTGGATGCAGAGCCACAACTCAGGCAGGTCAACTGAGGGCTAATGAAACACCCGGATGTCCTTCTGTGAAGCTATGCTTATTTTTCCTCCTGTCACTGCCTCAGCATTATCTTGCTGGGCGAAAGCGCATCTCTTCCAGGAATCTGCATGTGTCAAGCCTTCACGGCAGTGTCAGAGCAGGAAATGTGTGGATCAACAGAATCCTTCAGGGTGAGACATGACGAGCATGCAAACTAAAGTCATTGTTGTGTTTTTGATGGGTGTAGCAGAGAAAATTAACACCTAAGGTTAGGAGAATCCAAGCTCTATTAAAAGTATTCAATTCATTTTCAAAGATATGGGCTCCTGAAGGCTTTACTTATAACACAGCAATGGGTATTTTACTCAACTACTCTTGGGCTGGCACTAGATCCTCAGTATCATGGCAATGAATGAAAGTATTTCACAAGATTATGTAACTACCACAAGAATAGAAACACAAAATATGATCCTATTGGATCATTTCAAATAGAAGAGCAACAGTTATCCCTATTGCTGTTTATCCTTTATACTTGTAAATATATATCAAAATATGAGTAGATAATTGTTATAGATTACATTATATAAACTGCAATAAACATTTACTCCTTAAGTTGTCACACCATGACTGTCAGCATTTTTAACTATCTGAAATATATCTATGTAATATAAATATATCTACAAATCTGTTGTCCTTGTAGGCAAGGGCAAAGCATATGAGCCTCCTTTCAGCCAGTTGACCAACAGTGCTCAGCAACAACTTCGGGAGTGTTACTTTATAGCAGCTGTCACAAAACAGAGCCACTATAGCTTTAAAGACACTCCCCTCAGCTGCTGGCAGTCATAATTCACAAATATATTCAGCGTAATTCTGCACACGTGAGTTTTAAATCAGTCAAGTGAGCAATCCTTAACCAAAGCAGGTCTAGAGGGGAACTCAACACAATCCATATGGATTGTTACACAGAAAAAGTGTGTCTGATATCTCCAGTTCTAAACACGATGTTGGTCAACTGAGGTTAATCAGCCTTGGGTACAGCCCAGAGATTGAATTTGTTTCAGTGCGATACAGAGCAACTCATCTAGTATGAGTAAGTGTTGGTGACATACATCACTGCTTTGGATGTTTTTGTTAAAAATCTGCCAACCAGATTGCTGGGCAGATCATCTTTAATCACCTCTTCAAGATGGGAAGCTGGCTGGCTAATGACATATGAAAGTAAATATAGGGCTGTCGCTACCTTACTTGGCATCTAAAAACACCAAGTTGACTTTAAAAGTTTTCTAGTTACCTACATGGGAAAATAAGTTTACTTGAACAGACTACAAACACACCTGTCAATTAGACTGAAGATCATGAACTGACCTTATTGGAGTAAACATGTGAATGGATAGTTATTGTATTCTGGCAACATGCCAGGATATGCAAGAGGACAGACCACACAGGACTTTAAGCAACTATAGAAAATATTAAGAAAATAAGAAAAGCAATTACAGGAAATTGTGCAAATGAGTATCTCAGCAGTTGCCAATGACTTTCTGGGAAATTAAATGCATTCAGATATGTGCTCCCTATGTTGGAATCTAGTGAGATGATAACAGTTAATCAACTACATTTGATGAAAAATCAGTTTGTCTGATTTATATTCTGCTTCAATGCAAATAAATTGGGGGCAAGCAAGATCTCACATAGAAAGTTTTAAAATGTGAAAGTAGATGTGTTATACAATTTCCACTAGTTAGATTTTATTCGCTTTTTTCAATTTAACAGGAGTGCAGTGCAAACAGGGATAGAGTAAATTTTTCTGTAGCACTATGGCAACAACATTGTGAACTCCTGCTGCAGAGTTTCCTTGACTAGATGTGGAAACCTGCTGCAGCTCTCCCTAGGCCCACCTTTCACCGTGTGAATGTCTTTCGATGCAAAGCATAGGCAGCGTCCACAGGCTCTGTAGTGGAGTGTAAAACCTTTGTAAAACTCAGAAGGTGAAGCATCTCCGCTGCTCTTCTTCATCACCAATCTGACTCTTCACAGCTGTTCTACAATCTGCCTCCCGAGCTGCATGGCGGGCACGGTTGCCACCATTGTGCCCCAGTTTCCCCTCATTATCCTGTTTCTCCTAAACGCTATCAGGGTGGCTATTCACATAGCACCCATGTAAGCAGAGAGTGAACTCAACACAGATTCAGCATGTTCACAGTGAAGGAGCCTTTCTGAGGTTTTCCAAGTGCTGTTGATGTGGCACAATCTGGTGCTATTCACCCAAGTGCAAGTGTCAGACAGAAATTCGGCACCACGACTCGTGTCAAAACATGATACAGAGCAGCTGCACTTTGTGAAGATTGCAAACACTCATTCTGCAAATAGTCTGTTGCAATACAATCAGAGAGTGTTTTTCAATGCTGGAAATTGTGTTGTTCAGAGTACAAAGGAGACAAAATTGATTTTGTAATCGTTCCATCCTGTGGATCTGAATGTTTAAGGAAAAGAGGAGAAAGAATGCTTATTTTTAGGCTGAAATCTTCATTTTCTCTCTGCTCTGACA
Source organism: Girardinus metallicus (assembly GCA_903067095.1). Taxonomy (NCBI): domain Eukaryota; kingdom Metazoa; phylum Chordata; class Actinopteri; order Cyprinodontiformes; family Poeciliidae; genus Girardinus; species Girardinus metallicus. The sequence goes on along the minus strand of CAEGAE010065400.1, from coordinate 27,562 downwards.
TATTTGATCCAATATGTGGTCCCAGTAAGTTCCAGTTTGTCTTTGATTTTAATGAAGTTCCCGCAGAGTGGCATTGATGGATAGCTTTCCAATATATTAAACAAATAAAATCTGCTTTTCCTAAGAGACACTTTTTTTCAGGTTTTTCAGCTTCAGTGGATCCCATTTTATACTCCTATCTTATCCCAACTGATCTGTAAGCTTAATCTTTTGTTTAAGGCCCATTTATCACCAACCACTTTCCCACCAGAATTCTAATTCTTCCTTTAACTCTTTTCATGATCTATTTCTGCTCTTCTCTGCAGCAACCAATCCTCCGCGCTCCCAATTCTCGGTGTCCCTTCCCAGCTATTCAGTCTTCTTTCTCCAAATGCCTTCTCCTTTGTTTTCAAGAACCTGGTGGTTTCTTCGTGAAGTAAGGGAAAGTTAGTCTCCACCATTTTCCCTTCAGGGCATAGACTAGTTACTGTGTGAAACAGGTGTTCAGTGGTTAGCAGTGTTTCCCCTGACAGGCAGTGGACAGAGGGGACAACCCACCCAGCTGTTTCAATGGGCTTTAGGCAGCCCTGAGTGATGATTCACTACAGATTTTCTGGCAAGGCAATCCACCATGTAGTGCATCAATTTTTTAATAAAATACTGCTAGCGATATACGCCACAGGATGACAGCCAATAAGTCCAAGCCAGTCACTGCTCATACTTGTGTTACCTTATTGTAAAAGTACGTGTTTAAATGCATTTCGATACATAGAAAAAAATTCTAAAGTACCAAAAGTGATTGGCATCCGGGTGCTCTTTGTTCATCCAAACTTGATTGGGGGGGGAGAAAGCTTTTCTGAAGTCTCTGAGACATAAATATAATATTTCTTCAGTAAAAAAAAAACCTAAACAGAAAGAAAAAACGATTTTCTGTAAAAGGTTCTGCAACTTCATTCATAACTGAAATAAAAAATGGCAGTGACATGAAGTGAACAAGGACTACTTTTTTAAGTCTAAAAAGCTGAAGTCACAGAGCTAATGTAACTTTCCAATAAATTAAGGAGGGTATTGCAAACAATGAATAATTTGTTTTATTAAGCTGTCTACTGGTGTCATACAGGAAATATTAAAGCACAGAAGGGTTTACTGCATTATAAATATTTACTGTTTTTGCTCTTGTCACAGTTGAAAGTCATTTTAATATCAGACAAAGATTGCCTGGTGAGTACAAAAGACAGATTTCAAATTATTTCAGCCCTACACAATGACATACTTCTCACCCTTGTAAAATCATGAATTAATTGTATTTAATCAAATTTTGTGGTTATATTTCACCAGAAAGACCTAGTTCTGAAACCTGCCTGGTCAGTAGAATCACAGGAACACTTGAACAGAACATGTCTCACAACCTGGTGTAGGATAAAAGTCACTACAATGTCTTGCTCACATTAGAAGAAATTTAAAAACAAAATGAATGGCATTCACACCTTTCTATGAAAATGGTTACAAACTGAACCACATTGAAACCCAGTCTGGAAACGGAGAAAATATGGAAGACTGGTGAACCTTCCCAGTAGAGGAAGATGGTTATAGCACTGACAATCATACTCAGGCACACGCTGCTCACACTCTGCTCCACACACTGCATGCAAGCTCAAGATCGTTCGTTTGATGCAACTGTGCAAATGACAAAGAAACAACCTAATGTTTCATGGCCATTATCGGTGGCCATGCTTACTATCACAAGCATTCACAGCAGACTGTGCTGTGGGGAAGTTTCTGTAGTGCAGCATAGTGCAGCATAGTGCAAGGGCAGGGCATGAGCAGTGTGTACACAAGCACGATTGACAGCACTACAACCATCCTCCTGACTCTGATTAGTTGCTTCTGTTCAGAGGTGATGAATTTCTGCAGATCACAGTAGGACCACACATAAGAGATTGATTTCTTTTTTCTTTATTAAATTATCTGTCTTATATTATGCTGTCAAAAGTTTTAACAAATATTTAAGAGATATTTTCATAAAAGTTAGCTGCTGCAACTTTAAGCAATAGGTTTGTTTAGTGTTGCAAAGCAAGCTATGAGATACCACTATCCTAAAACAAGTATTCTTGCATAATGTTTGAATACTGCAATGTATGGACAGTCTGTCCTGCGTCTGAATTTAATTTCATATACTCTGTCAAATTAGCTCCTGTTTTGTACAAATTAAGCTTCAAAATGATCCATTATCCTTCTTTCTGCTAGCAGCTGTTGATCTGCAGTTTATTGCTGAGCATATTGTGTGGACACCAAAACAATGGGATGAGTGATGTCAGGAAGAAAGATTTTTTTTTTTTTAAAGAGCTGCCTGGAGCCACATAGAAGTGCAAAGCTTTGTTATGATTCATAGTTTCTTTTTCAAAAATGTTGTTTCAGCCATTGTTAATAAAAAATAAAAATAAAAAACGCTGATTTGAGCAATTCTTTAGGCTTGAATGTTTTTTTAAGCGCCTGGTTGGTTTCTCAAATTATCTTCTGTTACATTGTTCAGTAACAGAATAGTCAAGAGTGAAATTTTAAAACCATAAAATTGAACAGGAGAAAAAAACAGGGAAATTGACAGTGCAGAATAAATGATGCTGTACCCAAACATGCATGGATAAATAGACCAAAGAAACTATTCTTACATTCCGTACTGACAGTTCAACATTTCAGAAGGGAACTTTGCAAACTTTATGCACTTATGGTGTTGGCGGGCAAACACCAGCATAAGAACAGTTTGTATCATTATCCTCTCCTAAGCTTCAGTCATCTTTGAGCAGAAAAAGGTTCAGTGAGATTAACCTGCTTCTAAACTTGGAAAAATCTATATCAAGTCTTTTGTTTCAGATACGAAGACCTTATTTTACAAATTAAACAGTCAACGAGTTATTACAAATTGTAAAAACGCTAAATAAAATGTCACATGCCTGTGCAAAGCAAATTTAGCAATCAGTTACAGCTTGAAAAGGCATCCATTTTTATGCATTCTTATATTGTCCTCTAGTATTCTTCTTGCAAATAAGAGCTACTCAAGTAGGACTACTAATACTTTAAACCAAAAAAAGTAGCTTCTGCTCCAAATTGGTACAATGGACCGCAACTGAAATCTTGAAACACCCAGGAACAGGTTGAATGTCTGCTGAAGAAAAGAGTTTAAGACAACAACTGAACTTGATAACAAGAAGTTTATTTGAAAAAGCCAGGATGAGGCCATTAACCCTCAGTGCATTTCAAGTGTAAACCATGATGGTGTGTAACTGTTTCATTGTGTGAGATATTGGTGTATTTCAAGTGGTTGGAATCCTAAAAGAGGAAGATTGACTCACTTGGGTGCAACACAGAAGAAAACGTTCCACGACACATCAAAACTGGTCTCTGAAATAATACATTTGGCTACAATAGAGGTTATCATTGAATCTTTGGTTCTCCCCAAAACCTGCACTAAAAAACCAATCTGGCATAAAGACCTTCTACAGTTTGCAACCTACTACCTCCTACAACTTTAAGTGGTTTAAAAGAGCAAATTGAAGCTCAAAGAGATACAAATACTTTCAGGAACATCTGTTGGAGAGAAGGAAAAACTCCAGAAATAGCAGGCAAACTCTAGGATTAGTTCTGCCTCCTTCAGCTGCACAGCTTTTCTGCTGTTTTCTAATACCTGGAGCGACATTTTACCATCATTTATTTATGATAAATGCTTCTGCTCTGTTGAAAGAAGACGTTTTTTCTTTCTTTCCTTTTTCCACTTAGACATAAGTCAAAAATATTTCAGCAAACCGTGAGATTAGTCCTATCTTTCATGACTGTGTTAGCTCTGGCTTCAGTTTTCACTTTGTTTTCAACGTAGCAGAGGTTGCTTTGGAGCCAATGTAATGTGGCCCAATTAAATGCGAAGAAATAAAGTGACAATTTTTTCTCTCGCCTTTGTAATTCTTAACTTACCAGGCCTCTCTCTACCTCGATAGACTGTCTCATTTCAATTATCAAAGCACTCTATCATATTCCTTCCTCTGTGTGGAGTTGGACTGACATGCATAAACTGGGCCAAATCTTTGTCCCTCCATGATATCTGGCTTTTTCACATATACTTCTTGTTATCAAAGCAACCCTTTTATTGTGAATCCTGTTGTCTTTTGGAGAAGTGTTTTATGTTCAGATGAGAAAAATTGAGCTATCTGACCACAATAAGAAGAAATCTGTTTGGAAAAGTGAAAGTAAAGACTTCACATTAAAGGACACAATAGAATATGTGGTGGCAACAAGGGGTGGGGCTGTTTTGCTCTCAGTGGTACTGTCTGGTTCATTGCACAAGGAGGAAAGAATAATGGACTTTTGGGAGTAAGTTTTTTTTTTCATTAGGGAGAAAGTTTGATGTCCAATTAGGCTAATGAATGCAAACAAGCATCATAACTGGCTTCTGTATGAATAAATAAGGTGAACATTAAGATTCTACTCAGGCCTTTTTAAACATTGTGCCAGGAAATCAATTCGTTTAGGAAATGTAATCTTTTTACCAAAAGGGTTGGTCACATATTCTGCCAGGAGGTTGTTGAGAACCTCAAATACAGTGTGCAGAACTGCAATTTGTTAAAGTAGGCCTGCCCACATCATATCAAGAGGATATGTATTTCTATGTATGTTTGGATTGCAGGAAATCCTAAACAAATTCAAATATGTGAACATGATTCTTCCCTTTAATATTCATTAATGTTGTATATCCATTCTACTCTGGAGCTTCATTAAGTTAATGAGTGGACGTAAACGTCTGCCTACAAATGTATTTAATATTTAAACCCCCAAATATATCTTGTTATTTCAGCTATATTAATTATTTTTAGTACATAATCAGGATCTCTTCCAGTAATTATTGGTATTCAAAACCAGTTTCAGACTTTAGGAATAGTGAAGAAGAACTTGGGGACTTTTGCAAGAAAGCAGCCATTTGTTCCAGATAAAAAGCCTGAAAGTGCTGTTATCCTAGCTGTTTTAGAACAGCTGTCTGTTGCAGCAGCACAGGCAGGTTTGCAGCTCAGCAGGGAGGCCATCAGACACTGATGCCTCATCCCCGGCTGTGTAAAAACTGGAGAAGTACAGCTCATTGGATGTTAAAGAGAGTTTGCCTGCTCTTCACCGAGATGCTGAGGATCAATGTTGTTTAGAAGAGAGACGATATCCTGTTGATGATTTATTGAAAAAACTATAGATCGATAAAACAAACAAGTGTACACTTCCTTGTTTAAGCTCTCTTTTTACTTCGTGTGTTTGATTTGTGGCTCTGTGGGAAAAGCAACCATCCAGCTATTGGGAGTCTGTCCCGGTGTCTCTTCCTAGTGGGACGTGCACAGAAAGCCTGCAAAGGAATGACAAAACTCCTCACATGATCTCTAAGCCGAGTCCATTTCCTCAACAAAAAATATTTTAGCTTTTCCTTGCATCTCATGTAGAGGTTGGAACATCAGACGGACCCATAAGTCTAGAGTTTGCTTTCTGGGTGTTTAGTTTCGGTGAACTGACTTCACAAAAAAATTAAAAATCCTCAAAGTTACTGTCAACCTCTTTGCTAAAATAACGTCTTACATTACAGCATCAAGTCATTAGGCATATTGTTATGCTTTTTATCGTATTCATTATGAAGAGAAACAGACAGCAGTATTTTCTGTGAAATGTTTTTGTCCAGCTTTACACTAAATATTGTTCCATTATTGCATCTCGCAACTCAAAGAAGATAAACAATTACTGACCACGGCTTTTTAAAGGAACTGCTCTTCAATTTAGTGCTGCATTGTACCTCAGAATTGCTGCTTTAAACAACAACATCCTGTATAATAAAACTCCCAAACAGAAGCAATTATGGTGAATCCATTAACAGAGCTGTCCAATTAACATAAACCAATGCAAAGACATTAATTCTCTGTCCTACTGTGTTCACATCAGCCTGCGCAACTTGACAGGTCTTGGTAACGATTCCTGAGCTATTTCCATCCATGCACAGACAAGACGACCAGGCATCATGTACAGTGTGTTCTGAGTTGCATGCAGACCAAGTTTGGCCACGGCTGCCTCACACACCTGTCACGGAGGCTGATGGGGGTTAACGTGGGACAAAAGTGCAGCATCAGGGAACTGGTTGTTCAGGTTTCTGGGTGAGATAATAAGGCTGCCTGTCGTGGTGAATTACTGATGCTCAATCTGTGAATAAGGTTTAGCAAACAGCCAGGGCCCGAAAAGGCCTGTCATTTTCAGAGTTCAGCTGCGAATAGCACAGTTATAGTCAGAAAACATTTAAATGCATCAACAAAAGTCTCTTTTAATTAAACCTGCAAATTCTTTGTAAGGCTCTGCAGGAGATTATAACTAAAATCTATTTTGCTCCAGTCACTCAGGACTATTTTATTGATTGATTGTGGCTGTGGATGACTTACAGTTCATGAGAAGTCTTGGTTTGAACGGATAAATTGTATCTTGTTTTTTACATTACGTCTCTGCCATCACTGAACCTAATTTATGCTGCTGTTAGGGTTTTCCAGCAAAAGAAGTCAGTGAGTTTCATCAGTAGATCAATAAATTGCAGAATAACACAGGGTCAGGGGTGAAGATGGAGCATTTAAATAGCTGCAGAAATAGACAAGAAAACAAAATCTAACAAAAGGAAAATATCTTCAAATTTGTCATGTCAGCCAAACACAGCAAATATAGATTAATAAGGTGAATGAGAACTTTTTTATAGCAGTACAACAGTAGGTTATTTATGCCATTTTGAATTCTGATGGGTTAAAAATATTTATCTTCACACGCAGATAAATGTGAAGGTTTCTGAATGCAGAAGAGCTTTTGACTAAATTTAAAGCGCAGTTTCAGCTTAGCTTAGACCCGCAAAGCGTCTTTGAGGTTGTTTCATGGCCCAGGCAGAAAGCTTCTCTCACCCAAATGGTATTTAGCCGCTTGTGGGCATAACCAAAGAGTCTTGCTGATAGGAGGCAGAAATCCTTTTTCCAACAGCGCTGGCGGTGGAATAAAAAGAATGTGACGGGCCTAAAAGCATCAGCAAAGCGAAACTGGCTTGGTAAATGTGTCATTTGTGCTCTCACACACATGTCGTATTCAGGCCAAGTTCACAGCTAGCAACAGTGATCAGATGCTGAGGGGAGCTAGCAAACAGGGAGACAAAGAAAGCAAGGAGACAGAGAGAGAAAGAGAGAGGTCTCATGGCAGTCCTCAGTCAGTTAATACTGAAGACACGTCCAGCTGTCAGCATTATCTGCATAATCCAGCTATCATTTACACCCACACATTCATGGCTGGGCAGCAGACACAACAGACTTACAGGGCCTATTATAGGATAATAGTTTGTGGAAGATAATAACGATAATGGTGAATGTGACAACTGTAGTTACATTATAGAAATGTGCATATAGAGACCATGCATTATTTATGCTTAAAAGTTTTAAAGGTGATTTCTCTACTTTGCTTGAGAAGTTTTTTAATAAAAAGCCTGGTTTCTAAAATACATTACAGCTGCTACTCCCATGCACTTGTTGTGATATTTTAGTACTGATTGGCTTTAAATTCTCTTTTCTCTCCATGACCTCCTGCCAAATAGTATATTTGTCCATTTTTGCTGTGTAAGCAACACAGCAAGGTATGAGCCCTACTAGGATTGCTGAAGATAGGCTACGGGATCCTGCAATCCTTGAAGACCTCAAGGATTGAGGTCTTCACCTGTTATCTGCTTGGTGTAAAATAATAATAATATCATTGCCATTTACTTTCAGAACCAGCATTATCTGCTTCAAATTTGCGCTACAAAAGCTCATCGGTTGGTCTGAACCACAGGAGCCAGTTCTTACTTCCCAGATTAATCACAGAGCCACTATGCTGTTGCTGGTTCACCACTGTTCCTTTTCAGGACCACTTTTAATATTAATTCTGTGAAAACATCTCAAGAGTTGCAGTTCTGGATATTCTCCAACCCAATCACCTATCACAATTCAGATTGTGATAGGTCACTGAAACCTTAATGCTTGCCCAAAGACTGTGTCTTCGAGGATTTCCCACCCGGCTATTAACTCCTCGCAACACTCTCAGACCGTTATCACCTGATTAGGCCTCACGTCAGACTTGTTAGGACTTATCAGGCAGATCAAGAAATGTCAGTTACTGAGACGGCCTAAGTGAATGCTGAATTTAAAACATCAGACGGAGGGTCTAAAATGAAGCAAATTGGTGTCCTGAAAGAAGCAGAGAAAGTCAATAAAACGGGGTTCTAGGTTGTAATTTTTCAGTGACTGAAATGTCATTCAGAACTGATGGTCAAGGCAAATTGGAGATGACAGGCTTTTGAAACTCCTTGTCTGCAGGCAGAGAGGAAAAGACACCGCACCCCCATGCCCCACATCACTGTCAAGCATCTCCTTGAAGGTTTATCCCAGACACAAGAAGAGGGAGATCTGAAGCATGCATCTCATACACAAACCAACATCAGTACGAGGAAGTGTAATTTTAGAAACCGCCGCAGCGGACGGATGACTTTAGGCACTAGGCCGACAATCTTCTGCATGTGGTAAAGGAAATGCAGAGAAAGGTTAGATGTAAGCACGGATTCTACAAAATCTCACAGTATCATGTATCTGGGTTGTAAATTTCAGCCTGTCGTTCTTTCACTTAGCTTATACAATAGAACAAAGATCTGAAGCAGAGCTGAAAAATCGAACATCATCCAGATCAGGCCACCTGTCCTGCAGGCTGTATATCATCCACAGACCATTGACTACAATCCAGAAAATGTGGTCAGATTAACAAAGGGCTTCTTTTGCTGGATTTCCATCCTACCTGATGTGTAACACGATGACCAGGTGCTAAAAAACAAACCAGGGCAAAATCTAAACCAAGGCATGCTTCACTTGCCTCACTTAAGGTCAGTGTTTAAGATTTAATGATGAGAAAGAGACTAGGCAAAATGGCCTCCATGGGAGACTGCTGATAAACACTTATTGCCAGTTATTGCAAACTCTTGATGTTATTTATTGCTCCCATATGTGGCTCAGAAAGTTTTCAGGGTAAGGGGCAATTACTTATTATCACGATGTTGTATTGGTTAGGATAGCATTTTTTTTTTAATGAATGAATGAATAAAGATAATAACTACTATATGTTTAATTAAAGTAAAATGCTAAATGAAAAACAAATGTGAGATATTTTAATATCCAAAGAGAGATTAATTAGCATAAGACACAAAATGTCCTCTTACAGGAAAGGCACAAAGACACTTTGTGAGGCAGAAGTATTGTATTTCTAGCGAGAATTTAATATTACAGAAGGATGACGACTTGGAAAATATTTAACTTCACCTCAAATTAAAAACTAGATGGTGTAAATCTTGACACAACTGGTAGAGCCAAGACATGAATGATCCTGAACACAAATCTGAAGCATATCATTTCATATATTTGAATCCACATTTTGTTTTAATCCTGTTTGGATCATAGAGAATGAAACAAATTAAAACTAGTAGGGTCAGTTCTTTCTCCTAATAATTGCTGTTTGCTGTATCATCATTGAATTACAGAAAAAAATTCTAAGCAGTTAGGATAAATTTTTAATATAGTTATATTCCAGAAAAGAATATAAATTATTGTCAAATGTGAGCATTTTAGGGAAAAACTAATCAACTCGTCCAACTTCATGTACAGTGGAAAAGTGTAATTTACTATGAAACATACTCGAATCAACGCAGTTTCAAGTTATGAGTTCAAATATAATTAAAAAACCAAACCTGATAAAAGTAATTTCCCTATGCAATCACACTGTATATGCCTTCAGGGCATTTTCTAGAAATTATTTTGATTATTGGAATTATATGTAGGCTTAATATTTTCTTTGCATACATGATTTTGAGTTAACGGATAAATTGAACTGCATTTCTGTGCAATTGAATTCAACATTGTGTTTTATTTATTGCCTTATAATGTGGAAGAGAATCCACCTGAAATCACAACATTTGACAACAATTTCTCTATCCTGAGTCAGAAACTGCCATCAAAACATTGCTTTTAAAACCAGCCTCAATGTTCTGCGCAGCACACAGTTGCTGCTGTTGGGAGGGAAAGTGAGAAAATGGGATTGTTAGCGTTCTGCAGAACGACAGGGACTAACAAAATGCCACAGGAAGGAAGTTTAGCAGGCATCCACATCACAGCTGCTGAGTCCACTCCCACTAAGTGCTTAAGGATGAGCCTGGCGTGAGCTCCGGGTGAAAAATCGGAAGGGTAATGGTTGGTCATTACACAGCCAGGACACACAGTCTAAGACATGCTACTAAACTTGTCAGAACATTCACTGGGAACATTCATCTCCTCACATCCAAACCACAATCTTCTCCTTAGGGAGGATTTTCTCTCATACTTCTGCACTGTGATAAAAGAACGGAGAGAAATATATATATTTCTCTCCAACTCAGATAAACCTACTTAAACACACAAACATCTACACACCCAGAGCCGTGGCTCCAGCCGTGTATGTGGGAAACTATTCTCACTCACAGTTATTTATTTGGTCAGGCAAATCCAAAGCTTCTTTATGCTACATGGGTAGCCAGTTGTGCTTCATGTGCACACAGGAACCTTACGCTGTATATGTATATTAACTCATATTACATGTGTATACCTGTGGAATGAAGACAGAGGGCAGAAGAGTTAATGAGTGTGAGGGATGGAGGTGAAGAGGATCATGTACAGTGGAAGTTGAGTGACTCTCTGTGCCACAGCGCCACAGCAGGAGTGATTAAATCAATGCCCCAGGTCAGCAGCGGGCTGGGACGACGGTAGAAACGGAGGGAGCCAATCAGCATCTGCTAACAGTGTGCTGACTCTGTCCGCCCTGATAGTTAAGGAGACTCTTCTATGCCTTTCCCCAGGGAGAAATGTGGCAGCACGCAGCCTTCATTTTATGCCGCATTCCCCAAACGCACACGTGCATGCACACACTTTCAGACATGCATCTAATCAAGCATGAGTGTGGTCTTCCAAGGCCAAGTTCCTCTGCTCATCAGAGCATTTGTGAGGACCGTGATCATGAGTGTGAATAAATACTCGCACGCTTGCTGTGTAGACACTTTCTGTCAAACAAGAAAAGTCAAATGGATTTTACAGCTTCAACACAAAAGTTGGGAGAACTGAACATGAGGATTTCGGTTTGGCACGCAACATTGTGACACACTTTAAACACTTTCTGGATGTTCAATTTCTCGTAAGTCCTGGAGAACTTTAACTTTAAAGCAGTAAAGATGACAAGAGCAGCTGTGAGAATGTTATTTCAACCTTAGGAGGTTGAAAGATGCAAACAAAACATATTAAAGTTTCAGAATCTGACAGACTTTTTATTTACAGGAGATCTAATGCACACTTCACAGCTTGATAATAACTTGGATAACAGTTCATGCATGTTTTTCCACACTCTTCCAGGCTCAAACTGATACAGTTGTCAGCCACTTTAGGCAATAATAATATACAAAACATTCCTGCATGTATGGATAGACTGATGGATGCTGGCTGGATGGGTGGATGGATGGATGTATGGGTAAAACTGTTGCACTATTTTCTTTTTTTTTCATAAATTTAATCAAAATCATAAAAGTTTTGAGACTGTGGTATGCTGCAATGTGATAATCTTTTTAAAAAATGAGGCCTTAGAACCAGAAACCAACTCAGCTGCAAGTATTGCTCTGCAAATATACTGAGCAAAGATATGTTGAGATAGTTAAAATGGCAACTGAATGAAATTGTGAAGTAAAGCACTGAATTTTACTTTGACTTGTTTCCAGGCACAAGGGACAAAAATGTTGCTGAAAAAAGAACCAATGAATAAACTTAAAGCCAGCAAATCTTTGTATATTTAGCAGATCTGTTAAATACATGTAACAAAAGAAGAAGAGTTCCAAAAAAAATGATATTTCAAGACCTTTTTTTCCAATTCTCAAATGCAAAATTTTGTTACCAAAACCTTGTATTCGAGATCAGAGAGAGAAGAAAACTCAGTTGAGTGGAGGAAATAAAATATTTTACACATTTAATCTACAAAGCATTATCAACCTGTCACATGTGTCTAATTGGGGTTTACCGACAGCTGACCACACAGGGTAGGGAAGTGAGAATGAATAGAGATCAGGTCCCATTCCAGTGATTTTTACCTGTCATGATTACAGTTTTTTTGATTACTGGATGTGCATTTTCATGCTGATTGACGTCCGACTTCTGCTTATGCCAGAAGCAACAGAACTAAACCAGCAGGGAAGTTTGCACAACTTAAAACTGACCAAAATGCACAACTACATATTGTAGAATGAGTCTCTCCGTGAATACGCTCTTCACTTTGAGAGTGTCAAATTTGCAAACTCCTGTCAAAAGCAAATTTTTTTTTTCTGCCCGCCCACGTGTGCCAAGTGACCCCGAGAGCTCAACTGGAGTTTTATGTGAGATTTATAGTTGAAACAAAATATATTTAATAATACATTAGCAGAGGGCTCCAGTGGAGCTGAATGGCAGATGAGGTACATTACATTGGAAGGATAAAGTTTGACAGGACAGACAGATATGCTCCAATAGATTCTCTCCTAGCTGGTTCCTTAGTGAGGAGATATTCATAAAACATCAGAAAATTTGCATTTTTATTGGCAGATGTTTCTTTGCATGAAAACGTCTCTGCTGGCATTGTTGTAGTGTACTGTTTCTGTGACTTTTATTGGACTATTATTTGTTGTGGGGAGTACAAAGGGGTTAGTAAACACTTATTTAGCACTTGTAGGTAGATAAATAAAATTAAATATACAACGTAGAGTACTATATGCACTATGATGCTTCCTCGTTGTATGTAGAGATTTAGGATTATTATAAGGATGCGGTGGGGATCAGAGGAAGGCAGAGTAACATTCCTCCATGGGAAACACACGGTCTTACATAATTTAACAGCTCCAATTAGCACAGCATTACATGACAGACCGCAGTGCAAGTGCAAACACAAGCAGAGAAAACAAACTTTGTTTCTGCTCCTAATGACACATGAATGTGAATTATTTAAAAAGACCATAAACGGACCGGCTGTGTGGTGCAAAAGCTTTAATTTTACCCCTGTTTTCATTTGAGCAAGAGCTTCTGGTCATATTTTAAAGTGGTCGTGATCGGCATTCCTTAAGGCTTTCTGAAGGGCTTTCAATGTTTTTTTTAGATGTTAGTTGATTTTATTTTTCAAGTGGACTACTTGTACCTGACTATGCATTTTGAATGAAGTGTTCATAAGAAATTGTGGGAGGATGGCAAGTGGGTAAAAAGACGTCAACACATTCGCAGCAAATGAATTTTCTTCTTGCACACAGATGATTCAAGATGTATTATTTTTAGCAGAGATCAAGATAAATAAAACTTTTCTTCACTATTGCTAAATACAATTATGAGCTTGTAATACATACGACCACGTGAAAAAATTATACACTACCATAACATATTTTGTATTTGGCAAGAAATATTCACATGTTGGTGTATTATCTACTTTACATTTCTGGACAAGAAAGAGATTTATGCATATCAAGTACACCCCGTTTACGTTTTAAAACCACAGATTTAAACAAAACCGAGTTTTCAAGCTTATGAGAATAAGCTTGAAATTGTATTTTTGTACGAGTCGCCTATTTTGGTTGAAAACTTCTGTGAGATACTTTTTGTAACCATCTACCAATCTTTGACATCCGTCTGAGGAAGGTTTGTGCCACTCATCACTTCCAGCCGTGAGATGTCTGAAAAGTTTCTTACATGGGTAGCCCAGGACTGTCCATTTCTTCATTCTCAAACTGTCTGTCACGGATTCAGTGCTATGTTTCTAGTCCTTGTCCTTGTCGCAAGATTCAGTTCTGCAACACTCCTGCTTAAGCACCTCATAGTTGATGCAAGCTACATTTCCCACAATGCTGCATTTTAGGTTCATGTCCAATATGTCTTCTGTTCTGGTGTACAATTATTACATTCTGACCAGATCTACAACTATTAATTGCAGAATGAGTCCCTCTCTGAATCACATCTCCCTTCGAAGGCATTCATATGTCCAAATAAAATCATTACACCTTCATCTTTTCTTGGAGAGCAAAGTTTTCCTCCCTGCCCTCCTCCCATGAAAGGTAAACTTATGCAGTCTCGTTCTGGCTTTTGGATCAGCAGTAACAAAGACACTCCTGTGCGATGCTGTCTATGCATCCACTTGAAGACTATTTTCTGTTCATTGAGAATGGTTGATTTCAGACTCATATGCTCTACTAACCTTCTCTCTGAAGGTCTCTTAAGGCTTTTTTTAAAACTTGATAGTCTGGTAAAACTTGATAGACTTTCAGGTGTTTAACTTTGTTCGGCAGGGGAACAAAACTACAACTTTTGTTACGTTTTCAGCAGCTGGTGCAGTTTGCTTTCACACTGCATTGTGTCAAGCAAACAAAAACCTTTGAACTTGTTTACATCTTTTGTCTGTGGTGGCACTGCAGCAACAAGGAAGCAAGACAAAAATATCTGATCAAGATGATGAGCGCAACTTCCTTCTTCACAAAAGGTAAACAAAACCAAATTGGAGTCAGATCTTTTCGGTTGTATAATTTCATTTTTGTCTTCAGAAAATGTGCCAAACAAACATTCTTCAGTCCATGTCTAACTAGAAGTCATTTCTCCTGCAAGTGCTAGACATGTGTGTTTGTCTTGGTTGCATTTACCCAGAATTCCCTGTACTATAGTTCCACTCAACATTCATGTATAAATTCAAATCACAACAGAGTTCACTTCAACCGAGTCATGACCTAAGTTAGTAGGCGGACCAGAGTTTGTTTCTTTGGTCCACATTAGAGTTGATTTACACATTTACATCTCCACCAATGAACTGGACTTTCTAAATGAACTAGAGTTCAATTAATGGAGACTAAACAGGGCTGGCGTGAATCTCTAAATCTCTAAATCTCACCAGGGATTTTACATTCACTTCAGCAGTCAAGAGCACCACATTAAATGTCTTAGTTTAAAAGGGCAAACCTCCTTTAAAAGGTGGACTAACAATGTCCTAATCATATACACCTGACATAATGTGATTGTGTTATTTTAGCGAAATCAAGTGGGAATGAATGTGGAGGTGTGGTAGTTTCTCACTTTAAAATATTTTTAGTATTTAACAGAGGATTTTAAAAGTATTTCAAATATCTTAATTTTTTAGCATGACTGATCTAAATACTGAATATGCATATGTCCAACTACATGAGAACAACACAAGCGTTGGCAGTGCAGTGGGTTTACTTCTTAGTTTATGTTAAAAAAGCAGAATTTGAAAAATGTATGATTCTGAAGTTTATCATCTTCTTGGTGAGTAGCTGCTAATCTGGGAACCTTATTCAAACCAGATCAAATGATTAGAGGACCTTTTAGCTGCTTAAAATGAAAATATAAACAAATCAGTAATGAACTGAGTCTTTTGCACACCATGCTTCAGAAAATGTTTATAAAGAATTGATGTTTCTGAACACTGGACAGCCCTCAGTGGATACTTACTTATCTTCCTGTTGCTAGGCCCATTTCCAAAATACATTTCATCTTGCATCACAAAAACTCCTTGAGGTTTTCTTAAGCCCATTCTATATAATACCTAGCAACACCCAGCAAAAACTTATCAGAGATAAAAGAAAAAACTTTCTTTTTGGTGAGCCTAAAGCCTCCCTAGATGGTGATATAAAAAGGTTTAGATAAGGAAGTTAATTCAAACCCATTGTGAACTGTGATAAAGATAGTTCCTTTGTAAAAACAACCTGAACACAAAGCCAATGAGTTTTTTCACAGCACTATGGTTCCCTAATGGACCATTTGCCAGTGCCATATCATAGTGTGTTACAAAGAACGACCATTGAGAGGAGTAGATAGATCTTGGTGTGGGATAGATTTCACATCATCTTTGTTGTTCTGTTCAATGTGCTTGCCAGATAAAAGGAGTAAGTAGAGATATTTGCATTTGAAGTTTTTTGTGTTTTTCTTGTTGTCAGAAATGACGGTTTTTAAAAATTTTTCCAAAAAGACAAAGTGGTGTGGTTGGATTTGTTTTGTCCTTTTAACCAGGCTGCTCTCTGATCCATGGCGTGCTGGGGCTGCAGTATTCTTGAGTTTTGATGGGAGTGAGAGGTTTGGAGCAAGAGGCAAGTCGGAATTCTGTCCACAAAGCAGTCCAGGTTCTAGAGACCTGACTGCACTATCGATTGAACTTATGAGACGGCACTTTCAGACGTGACGGACATACTGAGAGTGGGTCAGATAGAGAAACAGAAGAGAAGGCGAGAGAAAGGAGGGAACAAATCGGTGAGGTTCAGCTTGAGATGTAGCTGCCTGTGTTGGTCAATTGAGAATGAATGTGGGATGGATTCAGAAAGCACAAGGTTGATCAGGAATATTGAGGGAAGTGTGTGTGAGAAACCAAATGAGGTTGGTTTGGAAGGAATGAAACTCAAGTGCTTGTACAAAATAGATAATATGATATTGTATCATGCATACTACTAGTGCAAGAAACTGCAATTTATATTTACCGCAAGCCACAGAACACACATGCATGATAACAGTTTGACAGTCAATATAAAAAAGGAATCCTGCAAGGTGTCTTCAAAATCCTCCAAAAGTAGAAATAAAACAGTTAATTAAAGGTGGCTACATAACAGGAAAAAAAAACTATTTTTTTTAAGTTAAGGAAAGATAAAGATATGTTGCAGTACTTTGCAAGATGAAGAGGAAAATGAGAAAAGGGCACTGCAAAAGACAAAAAGTAAGTCAATGAAGAAAGATAGGAGCTTCACTGTGAAAAAATTGAAAGCATACTTCCCTGAAAAATCTATTTACCTCCATTGATTTTGTTCCTTTTATTTTCTCCCTTCTACTTTCTTTCAGCCAACACTTTCCTCTTTACAGAATAGAAGAGTAAAGGCTTTACCTTGGAGGCTTATGCAATTCTTAGAGTAGAATGTTTTTATGCAGCAAAAGTTGGTACATGTATGTTCAGGATTTATACACTGGCCTCTGCTTTGAGATTCTATTATTAAATCATTGATTGTTAATATAAAAGTAGATTTCTTCTTATCTTTTTACTGTGCATTACCATTTTCTAGACACATTACATATGCCAAGTGTCAGCAGGATGAACGTAAGCAAAGGAGCCTTTTATCCCTCCTTGAAATGTTTTCACAAGAGTCAGTCATTGGAGATCAAGAGGAGTTAATCTGAAGTTGAGCTTCCTTTTAGGGGAACTTGACATGTTTTTAAACTTTGCATGCTAAATGTAAATTTCTAAGAGGGAACACTGTTTAAGTTTAACAACATTCAAAGTGTTGGGATAGTATTCAGTGCTAAAAACATGCTGAATGAAGCCAATTAAAACAAGATACTACTATACAACATAAATTTAACATTTCTCAACTTACAGGTTACTTTGTAGTGACTCACAGGACACTGGAAAGTCTCTAATTTCATAACTGCTTAATTTCAAAGTAGAAAGTAGTCCCCAAATAAAAAATCTTTGCAAGCACAATGTACAACTCTAAATACAAAACATAATTCCAATGTCAGAAAATATGGAACGCACCAGATTACAAGTTACCTCGGTAGAATCCAATCCCCAAATGACCTGCAGGTACCAGTTCAATTAACAAGTCAACAATGTAACCCGTTAGATCCAGGAAAGTTCCTGTTTACAAGTCACTTCAGAATGCATCAGTCTTTGAAAAGACTGATGATTTCAAGAAAGAAACCACTAGTTTTAAGTAAGAAAGCGTAACCTGAATTTCTCAGAGAGAGTCCTGTAAGTTTCAGGGAAGAAACAGGTGAACTCATATAAGTGCTCTGTAATTTCTAAAGTAGCCTGTAAGTTCAGAGAAGGTAATCCAGAAAATTCCAGAATAGTAACCACTAAGACTTTTCAAGTTCTGAAAATAACCTGTAAAATTTATTGCATCACTTTGCAGGAATAGGCAAACTAATTGGTACAGTATGTTCAAAACAAGTTAGCATTTACTACCTTGTAAGTTCTGTAAATGTATAGTTTCCATTCTGGGAAAGTAACCAGTGTGCTTTGGAACAACGCTAGATTCATACTGGGACTGGAGATCATCTTCAGAGGTCATACAACACAATATCATACAGCAGAAAACAGAAAAACATAATCAAACAGGGGAAAATATATATAGAAATACAAACATATTCACACTGACTAAATGTACTAAAATACACATGATAAGTCAACAGTAACTGCAAGCTCTTTGAGAATAAGCTGTACGCAATATTTAATTGGTCTTTATTTAATTTATATAATTCTGAAACAAATACTGCCAGTTTAAATAAAAAAACTTTAACACAAGATAGCAATGCCCTAGTGAGGTAGTTTAAAAACAACTAAGATTTTTTAAATTACTTAGCTGACATGGAAGACCACAGACTTAGTTGATAGGATAAAAAAAAGCCTGCCGGTTTTTTTTTTTTTTTTTACTGTACAATGTTCATGGGTATTTCCACAAACAGAAATTATACCTCCTTTGATTGCCTTTTGTGGTTGAAAATAAATCTCCCCAAATACAAAATAATGTTTTCCTTTCAGAAGCTGTTCAAAGAGTTTTACTTAAAAAAAAACAAAAGATATAGATCAGTGATAAACATGCTCTCTGAAATGCTTTGTTAAACTGGGTTAAAACAATAAAATACATTAAAATTTTGTAGCTTTTAAGGTTTAAGGTTTGTAGGGTGAGTTTGATTCTTACAAAGTGCTCAAATATTTTTACTGTTCTCCAAGGTTGTGATCTTACTCTGGAATGATAAGCACAGAAAATAATTTACTGAAATAAGTCATTTTCATTTCCAAATCTCTCATCAATAATATCACTCCACTCTCTACCTCTTCTCTCTCAGTGGTCACCAGAAACTTCAGTTTGAGTTTATGTTATTTAACAAACTGCTGAACTCAGCTTCACTCAACTTTTATTCCTTCCCCACTAATGGTTCTCCTCACAGCCATGTGCTCAACATCAGAAAAGAGGACATATGGAAATTAAAGAAACCCAAAGTGGGTCATTAATTTTCCCTGAGCTCCACTGACTTATTCACATCACTAAAATATGTCACTGCAGATGCATCCGTATATTACTACTTAATCAGTGTGTCTGACGGATTGACACGACATCAGGCAACAGAGAACTCCCTGCCTCTGTGATTGATCTGTTAATTTCTCTGGCTCTTATCCCCTGAATGGTTTGACCCACTTTGATGTATGCATTCTTTTGAATCAGCAGGATGTTCATGCGAGGCAGAAGAGTGTGGGAAGCCCATAGCCTCGAGGGAGACAGCAACCCCGACGGCTTGATTTTCAGGCCATTCAATTTCAGTCAAGGATCGATTCGACTTCCCCTTCAGTTCCCAGTGTTGCTTCTGTGTCTCTAAGCGCCTGATAGGAAGCTCGGAGGGAAAAGTTAGTTTATCAGTCCTCTTTTTGAAAAGCAAGCCCTTCTGCTCTAAATCAACGATTTTTTTCTCACATAACGTTATTGAGTAAAAAGACTTAAGAGGGAGATTGCCAGGATTTTATTATGTGAGTTGAGAGAAGGGATACGGAAAACAGCAGATTTTGAGGTATACTTATGATACCACAGTCAATGATGCTGTATAGATGACACAAACAGGAATCCTTTAGTAAAAAAATATCCAACAACCTCCCCAAAGCCAACTACTCTAGAGTAAGTTAAGAGGTAAGGACACATAAAAGCTGCAATTGAAACTCAATATTAACCCAATAAATATTCATTCATGAAATCTTCCAATGTTAAAGTATTTCACAGTATTTTATGGCGACTCCAGCTTAACTTCCTCGCTGATGTCCTTAGAAGTTGCATCAATAATTTTGATATGATTCTTTCCTCATGATACCATCTAATGTGTGCTGTGAACTAATCAGCACACTATCAACACATGATGCTGCCACCTTTGTGCTTTACAGTTGAGATGGTGTTGTCAGGAATGTAAGCTTTCCCTTTTTCCACCAAATGTAACAGTGGTCATTATCACCAAACACTGGAGGTGTAATTTGATCAAACCACAAGACGTGTCTTCAGATATTAGGGTCTTTGTCCTGGAGTGCATGTAGAAGTTTCTGTTGATGATGTTGTTGCCTTTGCAGTAATTGGCTTCTTACACATTTTTTTAGGGACACTGAGTCTTTCTTCTTGCTGAATGATGTGATGCCTAGAGTTTACTTATACTTCCAAATAACTAAATATACAAACGACTCTTTGCTTTTGCATGAGGGCATAATAATCATAATGTATGTAAACTTCAGACTTCAGAGTAATACTAAGTATTTACAATAATAATTTTAAAAGTCTCTCGCTCTTTCTCATTAGTCTGCCATTTGGAAATAAAAATAGTTCGGTAATACTAACAGGCCTAAAACATTAAAAGTCTGACTTACTGACAGACAGTGAGAAGAAGATTTGGTGTTTTTAATATCTGGTCTGAGCTGTACATGCAAACGGTCAAATCAGAAGAAATTAAAAGTTCTCTTAAATTTTTCCAGATAGTTGTATGATTTTTCAGCCCTGAGAAAAAAAAACATGAACAAAAATGCTTGTAATGCTATTAGATGAATGAATAAGATGATGGATTTTTTAAAATAATTGCATTGATTAGGTGATTTATATAGCTTACCTGTATGTAATGTGTCAAAATCTTATCCTTATATTTAGCTGGAAAATACTAGGTAGAATTTTGTCTGAATGGGTGCTCTGAAACATGATGCATTAGAGTAAAACCAAAATTGGTTATTTTGTTTGCTTGGTCTTTCATTTTAGTGTATTAGTTGTTTTCAAAGTCTCCTTTGGATGTTTTTGTTTCAAAGATTTACAAAAGAGTTGTTTAGCTAATGCACAATCTGGGGAGTTATAACAAAGTGTCTTCCTGTGCAGCCTGCACTTGCCTTTTTATCTACTCGCTGCCTTTATTCTTTAGCTCATCTGTGACTGTCACAAATAAATACTTAACTGCCCACTCTCCTAGAATTATATCTCTGAGGCAGTCCTTTTGATCAGTGCATAAAAACCCTGTGGAAACTCAAATCAATCCAAAACATATTTTGCCTTGGCAGGAGATCAATCAAAAAATTATAGTAAAACTAGCAATAAAAAACACATTTTCCCAACTTCCCCTTTTGGCAGTAGTTAAGCTTTGTTACCCCTTTCTTTTTGCTTGAAAAGTTTAGCGGGCATTCGTAAAAACAAGGAGAAACAAAAAGGGTCACACAGCAGGAAATTAAAAATGGCTAATTTGCGTGAACTGGCTTGTGTCAGTTTCTGCTGTACGAGTGTCAAACTGCCAATGTTAGTAGTGCCACAGAGAGGAAAACACATGGAGGCACAGTTGGTGGAGGCGTGCCTTTTAAACCTGATTCCTTCCTTTTACCCATATCCTTGACTGAAGTTATCGCCAGCCAAGGGAAAGGGATGCTGGGAAGGAACGACTCCCTGTAGTGGCTTTTGGCTTCTTCAAGCACGAATATACAGATCCAAATTTAAAGCACAAGAGGCAGCGTTCAACAGTGGGAAAAAAAAACATGGTAGCATTCACATTGCAGAATGGCTAACTTCACTACATGTTTTGATGGATAACATCCTCTCCTATCTGCCAGCCCAGACAGATGGAGAAGGATGGAAAGGGCAAAAAGAGGGAAAAGATGGAGAGAATAAAAAACTCAGAGAGGTGCTGAATTCAGACGTAGCAGGCTGGTTCATGGGGTTGTTGTTGTCTGTCCTTGCAGGCAAACATGTTTGCCCTTATGGAGAAGCAAAAGTTGAAAAAAATGGGGCCAATAGACAAATGTCCAGAAATGAAATATTATAGTTTCAGGGTGAATGCAGCCGTATGACAAAAGCTTGGTCTGTTTCATTTCGGTATCTTTGCAGACAGCATTTATTACAATTCTGCTTCTGCAAATGGCATTCTGCAGTAGCACTCTGATCATTTATTTCAGATGTCTGTTACTGGAGTATTTTTTCATCCATTAGATGCATTAAAGCTAGTCATCTCTGGATCAGATCGGCTCAGGGTTTGTTTGAACGATGGATGTTGGAGACCCTAACTAAGCATTCCCAGTGAAGGTTCTACACCATAGTGGGAAGACATCATGTCATTTAGCTACAGTGTCAGCTTTTAAAAAGTTACAACCAATATTTTTATGCATAACCTGCAAAATGTGTTCTAGGTTGTACACATTATCATGCTGATAAAATAAATAAGTTTTCCCAAGCAATGTGAAACACGTTTTTCACCAGACACACAATGACGGTCAAAGTGAAAGGCAGAATATACCAGCTGCTGGGGTTCCCTTTGTTACTAAGTCATATGACCTGACCTGTCCTGTGGCCAGACAATTGGTGAAGCAGGGAAATGTGCATAAGGTTGCTGAAACATTAGTTATTCAACGTTAAGACAATGAAAGCAGAGCACTAAGTTTCTGAAGCAAGAGATTAACTTTTCCTGTAGGTTTTGGGGTTCCTTCATTGAAAACATTTCTTTTACAACGACAGATAAAAAATCCACAGCAAAGAAAATATTGAAAGTAAAATTTCTAATACAAATGATCAGAAGGATTATCTGCCAAGAAGAACAATATGTTTGCAAATTATTTAAGTACCACAAAAAGTTGAAAATAAGTATCTTAGTAAGCTTCATGTCTAAATACGCCCAAAAAATTACAATTGATAAGTTCATCTTAATGTTTCTATGCAAACTTTGACAGGGTGGATTAGGGCTACGTTAGTGCATCAAACCATCTAATTACTTCAGCGGTTTTATCAAGACAAAACACAACTGCAGAAGGTTCTCCGGGCTTCCCGCTTGTGCATATCTCAAGGTAATTTATCTCCAATTGAAATGAAGCATTTTCCAGACAGATGTCAGTGTAACAGAGTGTTGCAGCTCCAGTTGGCAGGGGGGGGGGGGTTAGCCAAAATCCTCTGCAGGCGTCTGGAGTTTGCATGACATTGCAAAAATTAAAAATGCAGAAAAGTTAAGAGGACAGATGTGAATAGACTCACTTTTGTTTTGATGCAGCAGCCTCAACAATTTACAGAAAATAATACATCAAACTAGTTGACTGCTGAATAGTTCCTGAATGTTGTAAACCTGGAACAAAAATACATTCATCCATTAGCAGGTTTTCCCTGTGCACTTCACATATGGCAAAAAAATCATTAGGCTATCAATAAGATCCTGTCAGACAATATTTTCATCATAAAGAACCCTACTAACTAGGTCATGGATTTTATACATGTGAATGCTTACTTTTGAAGCAGCTGCTTTTATATTGATTTGCATTTGCCACTGACTTCAATTTCTGTTCTGCATCACACATTCATTCCAACCGAGTTACTGAAAATCTGACAGTCAAACATTTTTATCCATGCAAAATTATGCTTGAAGTGGAATCTGACCTGGGAGCTTTTGTTCTAGTATTTATAGCACACCGTGTTTAGTGTTGCTCCCATGTACAGAAGCACTTAAAGGTCCTGGAACTGTGGACACCAGCCAGAAGTTCACGTTCACTTGTCATGGTGCATCATGTTAATTTTGGGCCTTTTAATGATGCATTCCACCTGTTCTTTTTTAAGTCCGAAATCATTACACAAATGCAAATGTTTAATTGTGATTAGTTAGTACAACTAATAATTTACTGTAGATTTTCTCCAACTCACATAATCAAAATTGCACTTGAAGGGTTCAACTAAGGGCCATTATTCTAAAACATGATTTAATTGGTGTTTGAGGTCATAGTCCTGTTCGAATACTAAAATAACAGTTAAAATAATGAGCACCAAACTATTAACATTTCCAATGAAGGATGATGTCATTTCTTAAAATTCAATTCTGTATTACATAAGCAAAGTTTAGTAGGTAAGTTTTTTTTTTTACTTTTAAAGTGCAATACAACAAAAGTTACACAGAATAAAAGCAAGGATAAGCCTGAGAAAACAAGTTTAGAACTAGTTTCTAAAAAGCTAGTTTGTAAATGGTCTAAATGATCCCAAAACTGAGCCTTGTGGAACTTCACAAGTTAATGGGGCAAAAAAAAAAAAAAAGAAAACTCAGTAAAGTGCTTAATGAGCTTAGCAGAAACTTGGGAAGAAGACTCCAAATTATTGGAAATATTAAAAGAGACAACTTTATGGTCACTAAAAACACCAAACTGTAGCCTGTAGTGTGAGTAAGCTCAGACACAGGCTCAGAGAACTTACAAGAGCCCATAATGTTGAGAAATTCAATAGCGTGATGGTTTGTTGGATCAACATACATGTCAAAGTCCTCGGCAATGATGGTCTTATTTAGTTTGACTGAGTTTGAGAGAAGAGACTAAACAGGTCCAGGTGGTTGATAAATTAGAATGGCATATGCAGGCTCTACTTTACCAATTCTCATCATGATCGTCTAAAATGACATAAAAAGTCAATTTATAAAAGACAGCACTACCACCTCTATAGCCCGTCATCTGTGGTGCAGATAAAAACAGAGCGCCCCTCAGAACAGAGTTCCAGAAGATGTAAAACTTCATTATCCCACTGCCATGTCTCAAAAATGAACAAAAAATCTAAGCCCTCAGAGCAAAATAAGTCATTTAAAAAAATGAAGAACTTATTGGCAACAGAGTGTGCATTTGTTATCCTCCCTTTAGTGGAGAAATCCACTGACTGTGTAGAGGAGTCCATAGTGGTGTCAGCATGACGTGGCAAGCTGCGCAGTGTAGGGACTCTTCCCATGGTGAACTTTGGCTGCCCATAGTTTCAGGTGACCACCTGTGTGGGAAACTCTTGGGATCACAGGAACCAGAATGGCACCAACATATTCAGGTTGAATCACTCGGTGTTAACCCTGGAACAGTACCACATTATTATACTGGAACATCGGGTTCCAGTAGTGATGGAAACTCCATTTTGATTACTCTGAAGGCTGACCATCAAAGACTCGATCGCCAGTGACAAGTGGTGGTCAAACGGCCACAAGGAAGCCACCCCAGGCAGAAACAAAGTAATGATGTAACATGTTAAGTAAATAAAAAAATCAGGCAGAGGCACAGCTAAACATCAGTCACATATTGGTGCAGTATTTGAAGGGGACCTGTTATGATTGCTTGAACGAGTTGGGATATGTCTGGCTTTACAAAATCATTCTCAGACAAGATTTTGCCTGTTCAGTTCTGCTTATTTGGAGCTCCTTTCAGAATGAGCTGCTTAGGAAATGTTCAGTACACTACAGAACATTGTAAATGATTTAACCATTAGTGATTTTAATGTGGGTCATAGGGCTCAGATCCCAGTGGGAATCAGTCTATGGAGGTGACATTAGGAATGTATCCATCAGTTATGCGCCCAACATGAGTTTTTTCTTGCTGACTTCCATGTTCAGCCAACAAAGAGTGGCTACTCAGCAGTTTAAAGACCTTAAGAAATGTGATGATACACCACAGCTGACTAATGAGGCTAAAGTTTGTACGTGATGTACAGTGTCAGATGTGGCACAAAATACAGGGATGTTTTTGATCAGCAAAATATATCTTTTTATATATTTCATATTGATTACACATTCTTTGAAACCTAGTCTGTAGTTTAAGAAATCTTGATTTGGCAAAAAAAAAAAAAACACACAAAGATGGATACTTATGTAGGTATTGTTTATGTGGGTGAGTGTTAGGGAACACCAAAGGAAGGGCTTGTCCAGGCCGCCATTCACCCAAAAACCGGCAATGAATCTGACTATAGTTTACAATCAGAAGCATGCTAAAAAAATAAATAAAGAGAAGGCACCACAAGTTCCATTTTGCAGTGTCTGGGGATTTTGCTTCCCATCTCTTTTGCTGGTCATGCTCCAGTGGATACAGTCAAAAACAAGAAAAGGAGGATGCCTCCCTTCTGTATTACCAGTCTGAGGAGCATCTGTACCATCTCTCACAAATAGCTTTCAGCTCTGTGCAAAATACCATTTGGCTTTCAGGTGGGGAAAATGAAAGCAGAAGGCTGGTTATTTTTTGGTGAGAGGAAAGCCGGAGGTGACACGTTGAATTAAGTCTAAAAGCAATGCGACAGCCGGAATTTGGGATGAATGGCGAGTGCCTCTTTTCTCTCCTGTGGACGTCTGGACAGCACACATTTGACATGAAGCAGAAAGGCTCTCATTATACCTGACCCAGTAATTTTCCGCCTGATGCCTGCCCACAAATACAATACAATTTGAAACCAGGGCCTTGCCCTTAAACCTTTCCACATGCCACATAACAATAATGAACTCAAATGTATTTTATTGAAGTTTTGTGTGCTGGCTCTATACAAAACAGTGAATAATTGTGAAATGGAAGGAAAGTTGAATCTGGCTTTCAACCTTTAAAAGAGTGCATTGGTGTTCAGCCCCTTTACTTAATAAACAAATAAAACGCAGTGAAACAAGTCACCTTCAAGAGATAACTATGTAGTCAACAAAGTTCACGTGTGTGACTTAAAGTCAGTACAAATACAACTTTTCTGCAAAGGCCTCAGAAGTTTGTTAGAGAACATTAGTGAACAAACAGTATTACAAAGTCTAATCCACAGCTTGTTCACGCTGTTATTTTAATTTCTGAATGTTTCAGAGAACTTTTGTGCAATTCTGCCAAATTGATTTTTTAATATAGTTCAAATTCATCTGCAACTAGTCTTGGTTTAACTGCCGGGTTGAATTAATGTTTATGCTTTTATACAAATAATCTATGTTTAAATCAGCTCAACGTGTGATTATATAACTGCGAAATATCTAAGTCAAAGCTAGGCCTTGACCATGAAATTGCTCAGTGGCTGTCCTATTTCTTTGTATTGGGAGACACGTCAACTCTGCGTTCGAATTAACTCTGAATCAAACATGTTGGGTAGATGTTGCGCTCGGGCAACAACTAAGAGCTGGAACGACCTTGTACCACAGTATCTTGGGCTACAGAACAGGCTTTTGTGACAGAAAATAATACAATTGTGTAGGTGGTTGTACCGCCATCAGAGCCTTATCTACAATGCTGAGAATCCATTTTCTGCATGGTGCCCTCCCTCCTTTCCACTGCAGCCCTGTTTCTGACCTTGTCATATAATGGAGTTGTTTCTTCTTGTCGTTTAAAAAATGGACAACATTTGTCCTTTATAGTGGCACTGCCTTCCTGAGGTGGGTAATCTCACATCTCGGAGTGCTCATCTCATCCACCTGACTGCCTTTGGAAACATCAATGTGGGAATATAGAAACCGATCTCACAGGGACACCGACTCCCACTCCATTAAAAAAAAAGGCATCCATGCAACTACATTTGAAGAGTCTCACTCTTGTTTCCTTATATATATATATATATATATATATATATATATATATATATATATATATAAAATTCTCTTCTCACTCTCTGCGGGTGGTCTCTTTCATCCTCTGAGCTCGGGTCCTCTACCAGAGGCCTGGGAGCGTGAGGGTTCTGCGCAGT
>CAEGAE010065397.1:0-40522 GCA_903067095.1 Girardinus metallicus | reverse complement strand
TGGATGGATGGATGGATGGATGGATGGATGGATGGATGGATGGATGGATGGATGGATGGATGGATGGATGGATGGATAAAATAAAAAGGTAAAGTACAGTAATAGACATGCAGCAGGGAAAGGATGAGCATCTGACAAGAAGCATCAGCAAATCTGTAAGGAGATCCACTGATGGCAGTAAATGACATTATGTGCTGTAGAGGAAGTCATCAGCAAGCAGGAACCAAAGCAGGTCAGAAGCTAAACCAACAGTAATCTAAATAAACACAACGGAAAAACCAGCAAGACCAGAAAAGAGGAAACTCAAAAAAACTATTCACGTTTGATTTCTGTTAAATCATATTTCATATTACTTTTTAACAAGAAAACATGTGGCTATGAAATCCCTAGCTTTGCGGTTTTGTGGTTCTGTTGATGTCAGTCGGTAGAGGAAGAGATCGGTGACGTTTGAGGAAGATGTTGACGTTTAATGCAGGTAGACATACAAGGTCGACCGTTTCATGTCTCCGTCTGTTGGAGTTTTGTGGTGACCTAATCAAACGCAGGCCGTAGATTGTTTTTGGACAGGAAAGACGGTGAATGAGTTTGGTGTTCAGATCTGAACTGGTGTCCGCCTTCGGCGGGGGAGGATGAGGAGAGTCAGCGAGGGTGTTTCAGTGGATGGCGGCTCAGTCATTACATCCTGAAGCGAGGCGACGCTGTGGGGGAACTTGCTCCATCAACCAGTCATTTACCTCAAAGCTTCTCCCTGTGTTTGTGTTGCAGTTGTTTTGCAGCCTCTCATGTTGCAGAGCCCGTTTCCTCCTCGATCTTTGACCATCGTTGTTTTTCCATCAAGCGCTGCTGAAAGAGCCAACAGGGAGAGAGAGAGAGAAAAGAAATGGAGATGTGTAAGAAAAATACGTAACCCAGCAGTGCCCTGACCTTCTGACCTCTCCGGTCACATTGTGGGCGTCATATACTCGAACGTTTACTCTTTCCATGAAGACAAAATGAAAACACGCGAGCGCTGAAGAAATAAGGCGGTAACATTCGGAACCCTCGTCAGTCTGCATGAGGTGTTTCTCTACCGTCTGAAAGGCTCTTTGGAAAAACAGATAAGCACTGAACCTACTGCTTGACCGTCTGTCTGTCTGTCTGTAGACATGAGCCAGAGTCATATATAGAGACGTCAACTGCTGCACTGATCTCCATTGAGCTGTCTAACCATCCTCCTCTCGTAATCACGTTTGGACTCCAGTCAGTGTTGCGGTCAACATAAAGCTTCATTATTTCGAGCTCATTTGGCCAAACTGTCTCTATGTAGGGTTCTGCCTGCCTCTGCCTGTCTGTCTGTATATCTGCACTGACCTGTTTTGATTTCTTTTGAGCTCATGCTGCTTCTTCTCCTCTGTTTGGGTTTGAGGGATGGTTGCATGGACCAACTGCCATGGCGAAGGAATACGTTCCTGCACGCAGCCACCATAAACTGCATAACGTACTTTAAAGTATACTCATGAAACTCGCTCTGGTGTGCGTGTGTGTGTGTAGGACAGTGGAAGAGAGCATTCGTGACACGGCTCTGATTCAGCATGACCTGGCTGCTTCTCTGTATGTGACAGGGCTGACGCCCGAGCTGCACTCCGGCCTGTGAACCAATCTCCTTCTGTTTCTAGTGATCTAGTGAATCACACACTCTTCTAACCCGCTGATTCTCTGTGATGGTCACTCTTCTGTTTTGCAGTATATTTTAAAACATTTTTTTATTATCCTGCAGCAACCTTAACATCAGCATCATCATCATCATTTAAGTCACTCTGCTCTCCTCTGGTTCTCGACGCTTGCATGGCTGCAGAACAGTTTGCACATGTGCATGCGTGCGTGCGGGCGAGAAAAGATGCTGACTGCCTAACTGACTGACTCACTGTTTGGCTCTCCATGTGTTGTGCGTGTTTGAACCAACTCTCTTTAACAAACAGCCTAAATGACAGACAACTGTGTGATGCATGCAGACGTCAGCCTCCGAGCTTTACAATCCGGAGACGTCTTCAGCTTCTGGTTACTCACTTCTGCTGCATGCTTCTTTCTGTGTTCTCTCCATGTATGCGTGCGTGTTCGCGTGTGTGTCTGTGTGTGTGTTAATTGCCATAGGTTCTTGCTAGCTTTGTTTTTTTTTTACTCTACATGAATCTAACACACTGACCATCCTGCTTTTCTCCATTTGTGCCTAACAACCATCTCTTTGTGCATGCATCTGATGCAGTGGTGTGACTGTATTACCACCCCAAAACACACACACACACACACACACGCACACGCCCACCCACACACATTATCCATGGGCGTATGAGGCTTCTGTGGTTTTTGTGGTAGTGGCAACTGAGTCGTTTTGTCTTTTGATGTCTGATTGATGTGTGAGAACTGACAAACCTATCATCATCCAACTAATTTTAAAGTACATTTGTTTATTTATTCATTTTATTTTTGGCACTTTTGGGACACACGATCCGGTGGATGTTGTGCTGGCATTCAGCAACATATGTCTGCTGTCAAGGTCAAAGTAATTAACATGTACATTTTGAGACATGTCCATTTGTACAATTAATAAACCTATACAGTTTATTTATGTTGCATTTATTAATAACACTCAAAACTCAAGTAAACAGAATCATCATGCTGTAGTGGCTTTATATGGACACTGAAAACCTCAAATTGCAATTCAAGTTTAGTTTCTGTGTGTTTCTTAAAAAAAAATTTTTCCAATCATAAAATTACTTAGAAAAAGAGAGAATGGACACACAAAAACTTCTTTACTTATGAGCATATATGTTTTCTGAAATGTCTATAATGTTACAAACCTCGATTGAAAATTATTGGGAGCAAGCTACAGCATAAAGACTGGAAACAAAAGGAAACACCTTGGAAATAAATGTAACTGAGAAATACTGGAAAATAAAATTTTAAAAAATGGGTATTGTGAACTTAAACACTTCAAAATGGAAACATAATTTTAGCTTACTTTTATTTAGATTAGTACTAGTATATCAGCTATAATGAAAACCCCAGCAATAGCTTCAGGTGCCTTTGATACATTAACATTAGAAATAAGTAGTAAAAAAAACCAGAAAGCTAGCATAGCATGATTTTCCTTCTAAATTTCATTAGCATTAGCACTAGCTGTAAGATGTTCAGCTCCATTCTTCTGGCTCCAGCTTGTGAACCAGCTAATTGTTTGCAATAATCGTAATGTTACTTTTGGAATATAATGAGATGCGTGGAGAAAAAGCTAGCTTCTTGTTCACTGCGAGGTCAAATCATATTTACTGTCTGTGAGCCACATGGAATGTTTTTAAGTCTTTGCCAGCATTATTTCTAGTTTTTGATTGTCATGTTAACTAATTCCAGATATCACTCATGTAAGTGATGCTTTAATTTGTGAATTAAATGGAATAAAAATGATATGCATACTACTTTAATTAATTTAATTGATCAAACTTAATAGATAATGAAGGAATCACAAAGTTATTAAAGTACATGAAAACATGTTGATGTTTTGATGTATAGCCATCAGATAAAGCTTTGTAGCCATTTATCTGGTGGCTACAAAACTTATAATAAGGTACAATAAAGAAAATGTAACTTGTTGATGTTTACAGATGAAAAAAGGAATCTTTACTTTGGCAAAAAAATAAATATATGGTTGAATGATGCATAACTTAATGGAATATTTTGTGGATAGCATTGGTTATGTAATCTTATTAGAATAAGATTTACCTAATGGATTTCAAGTATTAGGTGTTGAAAACCTAGTCATATGAAATAAAGAATATTAAAATGTAACTTCCTTTTATTTACCAGATGATTATTGTGGAGACAGTTTCATTTTCTATGAGTTTATTAGTACGACTAATGAAGCACACTACCGATTGTGGCACATCTGTTGATGAGTTGACTTTAAAATATAGCTATTGTAAATATATATTTATTAGTCTGTCAGGATTAACTGCTTTTATAGATGAATCCAGCTGGGGAAAAGTATTTTTAACGCCATATTTAATGTTGAATAAAGCTACGAACAATGGTTCCATCTTCTAAGGTTCCATCATTTTAAATTGAATATTGACTCAAACATGCTATATGTAAATATGACTACAACACTTCAACCACATGGACTCATTAAAAAAGGCAAATTCTTAAAAGATATTCCATGTGTTCCAGAAACTCTTGTGATGCTACTTTGAAATCAGAAGAAATAAGAAACACTATTCAGAGCAATGCTAAACTTTATCCACCTGGTCCTGAGTTTCCATCTGTCAGTCTGTCACTTTCTGTCCTCTGGAGGATACAAGTCTGTTTCTGGGTCTTCCCCTGCCTCCTTCCTCCACTTCTTATCTCTGACTTTGTCCTTCTTTTTCCTCTCTTGTGGTCTCTCCCTCGTCTTCCTTCGCCTTGGCAGATGCGAGTGGTGAAAGCATTCCGTAGCTCGCTGTACGAGGGCCGGGAGAAACCAGAATCCCGCAACTCCATCCACAACTTCATGGCCCACCCAGAGTTCCTCATCAACGACCTCATCCACAACATCCCGCTGATCGACGACACTGACGTGGACGACGAATCAGAGCTCAGCAGATACCAGCACCTGCACCCGGCCCTCCGCAAGCCGCCACCCCCCCCGGCCCAGCCCCCAGCTCGCACCAGGCCGACCCGGCCCTATCGCCAGTACAGCCTTCCAGTGACCCCGTGTAACCGCAACAACAACAACAACAGCAGCAGCAGCAGCAGCAGCTCCACAGTCAGCAACAAGAACAACATCAAAGTTTCCCCTGACAACCAGAGCCACCATCACAAACATCACCACAGCCATCACGGCAGGTCCAGGCCCGTGAAAGCCCCCGCCCCCCACCCAGCACATCTCTTCTGCGTGGAGACGTCCTTATAACTGGGAGAAAGGGAATCCCAAACCACACTAAGATGAAGGGAGGGATGAAAGGGTTGAGCATGAGAGAGGGCTGAGAACACAGTGACATTTTCATCCAGTCTCCCTCAAAACAAGCTCACAGAAAAGAGGACGGGTGGAGGGGTGGGGGGTGGGGAACGGCTGGAGACTTCTGCTTGCAGCTCTCTGAGAACAACTTTTCCTCCCTTTTCCTTTCTCCGGCTCTCAGTTTGATTTTCCACCTCGATCCCACTGGGCCCCACCCAGCCTTGTCACACTCATTGTGTCGTCCTGAGCAATGGTTCAGATGGGGAGGGAAGGCGGTTGTGTTGCCGGGGCATTGGGGTTGGGAGGGCAGGTGGGACACCCACAAAAAAAAACCATAATAGCTTCTACACAACCAGTCATGTGACTCTGGGGGCTGACTCACTCTGATTCTAACAGTGTTCATTCTTAGTGTTGTTGCCACCTACTTACCCACCACCCACCCACCCCTCTCTGGATACAGCCACTCTAAGGTCACTGCTCTGCTTGCGATATATGTGAAGCGCTTTGTTGAAGCTTTACCTAGACCTCAGTCACTTCCATCTTGCCTGCATTTATTCCCCCCCCCCATGCTGGTGTTCATTTGTTTCCTTACTTAACAAATTTCGTTCGCCCCTCCGTTTTTCAGTCTGTGTATGTGTGTCGTCTTTTCTCTACTTATGAAAATAACCTGACAAGAACAGAAATCGCAAAGAAAAAAGCTATTTATTTAAATCTATCAGTAACCTGACTGGATGCAGAACTAGGTGGGGGTATCACATATGTATACAGCGTCTGAACATGTAATTTCAATGTTTGGGAAGCAGGCTAGGGTCACCCCACAACCATCCCCCCCAACACTGAACTGTTCATGTTTGTCACATGACCTGCTCTCCATTGTGATCGGGATTTCTCCATGACTCATAAATCCTATGGGATCTCCTCCCATGTCCACATATTTCTGTTTTGTCCCATGATCTTCTCTCTTGCTGTTCCTCCTTTGCTCATTTTGTGTCGTCCCTCTTGCTACTTTTGCGATGGAAATATGTAAGAGGGCTTTTTTCCTTTTTGAGGAAAAAGCCGATCGCTAGTGAAGCATTAACCCTTTAAAACGCCATTAAACATGCACGATGCACAGGCGACGTCCCTTTAAGACTCACTTGTACCTACTTTGCTCCCGCTCTGACACGTTGTTTAATTTGATCTGTCGGATCTCCGATCCAGTTGTTTTCCACAGAAGGGAAGTCAAAGTTCTCCCTCAACTTCCGGAGCACATTGGGCCCAAATCCAAAGTCAGTTACCAGTTTTATCTTCAGGCTCAAAGTTCGCTCGGTTCAATCAGATCCAACCAGTGAGAGCTTGTGTGTCAAAATGTTAAGTTTAACATTGGAAAGAAATGTCACATTTAGGCCCTGTCCACACAGACAATTATAGTTGAATCTCCATCATTTTCTGCGGCTCTGCAACCTGTTGTGTGG
This sequence comes from Girardinus metallicus, assembly GCA_903067095.1. Taxonomy (NCBI): domain Eukaryota; kingdom Metazoa; phylum Chordata; class Actinopteri; order Cyprinodontiformes; family Poeciliidae; genus Girardinus; species Girardinus metallicus. The sequence continues at coordinate 34,105 of CAEGAE010065397.1, read as the reverse complement.
ACGAGGGGCAGAGGTATATTCTCTCTTTAAAGACTGAAATAACCTACCTGCTGTCTGTCAACCACTTTGAAAAGCTTTTGTCATCCCTTTCTTTCTTTTTTGTTTTTGCTGCAGAGAGCTTTCTTTTCTGCCTCTCCATCTTTAGCTCCCTGTCATCAGACAACAATGCAATTCAAATGGGGGGGAAATTGCACCCCAGTTCTTTCTCCTCTATGAATAACGTTTCTGCCTTTATATTGGCGCCCCTTCTGACGTAGCACCCCTATGCCTCTATAGTGCACACCCACTTTTTGCACCATTGGTGTGGACACACATTTTTTTAAAAATCTTACAAAAATATAAATACAGACATTACAGAGGATATCAAGAAGCCCAACACACTCTTCACACACTTTACTCTCTAAGCTGATGATGGTGTCCAGACAACATCTGAAAAGTGTTGCCGGGTTAGCTTTGTCTCTCTTAAATGAAATTACTTCCAAATCTATGCTTTTATCCAACTTCTTGCATAAAAGCAAAAATATTTTCCCAAATATTCCCTTTGTGACACATCTCTGTCAAAGCTGTCCAGTGTAAAAGGGCTCAACGTGCTGGACAGCCAGTCATCAGACAGACACCTACACAAGGTACCGGTGCAGAGCCTGTGGCACCGTCACCAATTAACATTCCCATTAAACATTCCAACAGCATTCCATGCCAGATGTTGAGGTCACCCCACTTCACCCCCCCCAACCCCTCCCCCCCACACACACACACTCACACCATGCAGCACCTGGTGTGAGTACAAAGCTCAGTTCATGTTGCCTCGGAGCAGGACTTGGCTAAGCAATGCAAGCATTCCCTGACGTTCCTCCCTTTGCTTCCAGCTTCCGTTGCCTCCCTCCCCCCCAACACTCTCCCCTCCTGAACTGATCCCTCTACCAGAGCAAGGCAGACAATATGCAACAGACTGCCATGTCAGCACACTCAGACACAGCGAGTCACACGTCTGTCCTGCCTGTTGTGTTTCCAGGATGTTCGCAGAGCTCTCTGGGAAACACCCTTACCTGTAAAGAACTCTTTGTCTTCTTGAATGCTCATCCTCATCATCATCGCCCGACCCGCCGGAGCAGCGGGCGGGCGACTCTGTATTGGTCAGTCTGTTTTGAAGCATGCATTTGGTATCATTAATGTCACTCTATGTGTTGGTAAATCATTTAGGCTACTTGTCACTTCTGTGTGCTATTATCTCTCCACATCTGCTTTCTTCCTCTTTACCTCTCACGCAGAAACACACACACACACACACACATCCTTACATCCCATTTGGAGTTTAATCTGTTCCAGCACCTCTGAGCACAGCGACATCAGTGCTTTTTGTAGGAAACGTGCAGTGCGCCAATTGAACGGGGGAGAATGTGCAGAGGGGGGGGGAGTATGTGTGATTTGACTGTGCAGCTCCGGGCTTCTCCGTTCGGCCGTCGGATCCACGCGTCCATCCAGCCACGTTACATGATGTGAGACAGTTTCACAGAAGGCGAAAACCACAATGTGAAGAAGAAAGAAAAAGAAAAAAAAAAGAGTATATTTATTGAAATTATGAAGTGTACGACTGCACCACTACTGTACAGATCGCCCAAATGTGCATCTTTGATTTTACAGGTACCATGTTCCTGTTACACTTTTTTTTTTTAAGTTAAGTTTCTTTAAAATCCTATTGCTTTTCGTAAAGAGAGGAACAACAACATGGAAGCGCTTGTATTATATTATTATTAATTATTATTAATTTTTCTCCACCGGTGCTCCCACTGATGGAAAAAGACAGTTGCACATTCTCCTGAGCATATTCTGAGGCCTGTGTTTTCTGTTCGCTGAACAGCTCCCTGAGGTGCGCAGAGGAACTTCAGATCTTTTAAGACACCGACTCTGTAAATAAGAGAACTGGAGACAGAAATGTACCTCATTACGACCTGAGGGATCTGACAAAAACCTGAGGGGGTTACGGGGAGGGGGTCCGTGCAAAGGAACAAGAAGCGCCATGCAGAGCTAGAGTCTGCAGAAGTGCACTGCGTCCTCGCATTGTTTAGGCTGCTCTCTTAGATCTGCCACCAGTGTTTACTGCCATGGTACGCGGGGGTCAGAGTTAAGGTTTTACATTATTCATTATACATATTGCTGTAAATATTCTGTGTAGAACGGTCCCCTCCCTCCCCTCACACTTCTTGCACAACGGCAGTGCCGTTCAGCAGACAGAAAACACAGCCTTAACTGTGCTGAAATGACATTTAAAGAGCAAAAGAAGTTGCAAAAAAATACAAAAAAAAAAAAAAAACAAGAGCAAAAACAAAACAAAAAAAATCTAAAGACTATTGAATATATTAAAGAGTTACCTGCCTGTTATTTAAGCGAATAAATATCTATATATGAGAAAGAACACACCTGTATACTGTAGACTAAATCTGTATTGAAATCTAAGAGAATTTAATGGGAAATAAGTCCAACACCTTTTGTCTGTATGAAAGAAAAAAAATCCATCAAAGTATTCTACAATAATAACTTTGACAAACTCTGTTTGGTCTTGTGTTGTTTGTTCAGGTAATGCTGTGACTCCTTCCCCAGAACCAAAGAACCCTGAATAATATTTTTTTTATATTCTTGCTTTTGGTCGCCTGCTGTAAAGATTCAGATGTTTTGTTACCCTGGGAAGATCCATCACTGTGAAAAACGAATTGCTTCCTTTGAGGTTTCTTCTACTTTTGCTTCTATGTCACACGTAAATGTTTCTTAAATTCGGACAAATGTTAATCCCCGGCAAAGATAATCTGAGTAAATACAAAACGCACTTTTAAATGATTTGTTGAGTATATTCATAATTATGTGATTCATTGTGGAAAACATATTGCTCCTGAACTGAATAACAGCTTTTGCCACACTTTGCAGCAAAAACTCCCATCAAGTGTTTGCGGTAAGCAGCAGGGAGTCCTTTACATCTTCGTGGAGAAGTTTTGGGTGTCTTTTCTTTGCATACTTGTTTCAGTTCGTCTAATTTAGAGGATTTTGCAAGATTTGAGTCCCAACTTTAACTAGACATCTGCAAAACCTTCAATTAGCCTTTCTCTGAGTCTTTTCGAAGTGGACTCGCTGGTTTGCTTTAGATCATCATCAGGCTGCTAAGTTTAAGGTGATAGACTGATGACCAGATATCCAACTTCAGGAAGAGATCAGACAAAAAGCAATGAAAACAAGTTCCTGATGATCTCGTGTTTGACTGTTGTTATGGCGTTTCTTTCTGAATGATTTAAAGTTTTAGTCTAAATGTAACAACCTTCATGGATCAATGGAAGATTTACCCCAAGTGTTGGGATGTTTTTTGGAAGTGAGATGCACTTGTCATTCCGTTTGGTCGGCAGTGGCCTTCGCTTTGAATGTCTCCATAAATATTTGCTCAGTCTTTCTTATTGCTGAGTCGTGAACAGTGACTTTAACTGAGACAAATGAGACCTGCAGTGATTGGTTTAGTTGTTGATTTGGCCACTCCTGTAAAGGTTCACCACTGTTCCATGTTTTCTTCATTTGTGGACAGCTTTAGAAATAGGTTTATAACCTTATTGGGAGCATCATTTCTTTAGCTAGTGTGTTGTTTTTGGATATTTTTAACTGCCTTTATGTTGTCAGATGAGTTATCTTTGTGATTCAATAGGTCGAGCACTAATATCGAATAGAAAATGTGGCTAATTGCAGTTATAATTTTAAACAGGACCAGCTTAGTTTGGAAAACATTTTTCCTTTGAATAAATCAAATTTGATCACTACATTTTGTATTTACTGAAATTATCAAACACATTAAAATATGTTTGATTATTCAAAACATAAGTGTGATATGTCCAAATCTGATAACGTTAAAACCATAGGAATATGTAAATGTAGAATGATTTTATTTCATTGGAAGGAGTTAATGAAAAATGATTCATGTGTTCTCATTTCTCATTGAGAAACTCTGTCAAATTTGACAAAGTTATAACCACTATGGAGAAGAAGCCTTATTTAAACCTGATATCCAGAGGCACCACGAGCTGGTCTGGACATTCTAACCTCCACCTCATGGGTCTGACCACATCCGCCCGCAACTACATCTACACGTCTGACATATGAAGTCATATCTACATATTATGCTGAGCTAAGATTCAGTACCTACACTGTGTAAAAACAAGACTTCAATCACTTTCACAATACGGACAAACTACAAATTGTCAAGTACTTCAAGTGTCTGAAGTACTGAACAAGTAACACCAATAGGGGGCAGTACATCGCTCAGTACAAAATAAAAGCCCATTTTTTTTACTCAATAGGTTGACTGATGGGGCCAAGTGAAGCAGAGTCATGTTTTTCTTCTCTGTAAGCTGAAATGGTTCGCCTTCATTAGTGAGAATGTAAAATTATCAAGCAATGCTCCAGTGTCTGGAACAATGAGGTTAACTAAACTGACTAAATGTATTCATGTGTGCCAAATATCGGCCTGACTAAATGAAAGCATCTTAAGTTTAATACATGCTAAATTCCACCCAACCCTGATAAAAATATCCTCACCCCTATTGGGTGAGGATAACTGACCAGTCCTTACCCCCCAGAATCGGATCCAGACATTGAGAAGCAGCATTCAGTTTTTATGCAGTTTTCTAGAACAATGTTCCAGAAAACTGCAAAGATGCTGAAACACTGAGTTCCCTAAATCAAGGCTAAAGCCCCACCTGTTTAGAGTTGCTTTTGATTAATAACAAGTGGATCACCTGTAATTTTAGTCTGTATTACAACCTTTTATTTACTCCTGCAACGTAAGGTTTTATGCCTCTATAATGTAAAGTACAATGTTGCTGAGTGTCATACACTCATGTACCTGCCTTACTTTAACAGCCACTGATGTGGGAGCAAAGACCAGAGGATTTGTCAAAGCAACTGAGGCCCACTGAACGCTTACAACAGGGAACAACTGAGGCCCACTGAACGCTTACAACAGGGAACATCTGAGGCCCACTGAACCCTTACAACAGGGAACATCTGAAGGGTAACCAATATACCAATAGGTGGCAGTAACAATTACTTTTCTGTTCCACTCTCCCAGGAAATAAAACGAATATAAAAACACTTACAGCTAAATGAATACAGTACATTCAGAAATATTTACTTCACTTTTTCCACATTGCCAGGGCGGTATTATGTCGTTTCCAAGCATATTGTGCTATAAAACAGCAACGATAATTACAACTTCAGTTATAAAACTGCTGTATATGTTAAACGTAAAAGAAATTTGACACTTTAAAATTGGCCTGTTTCTTTAAGAAGCTCCTCTTCTTTCCAGCACGTCACCACAAAACTGTTCCTCCCCACTGCCGTTAACAACCATTCCTGAGTGTTGGACTAAGTAGTTCATGTGAGCTCAGAAGTGCAGTTCCACCAGGTGTTGGCTAACAGCTGCTGCTGCTAGTCAGAAGGAGCACAGTGGGGGAACTGCAGGTGAGGGGTGCTCTGTCAGGTGGAAGCTTTATGGAAATATGTAGCACCTTGTTTACTTATTTCATCATTTCCACAATTAGTTAACTGACTGAGCCAAGTGAAACAAAATCCAGCTTTTTTTCTCAGCAAGATGAAATGGTTTGCCGTCATTAGTGAGAATGTAAAATGATTATGTAATCTGGACACCCAAATGTCGGGGGAGATTTTACAATTTCTCAAAGCAACACTCCAGGTATGTCTTTGATGAGGGAATAACTTAACATGATGTAAAGCTTAAAAAAAGTGTTTTACATTATACCCTACATTTAAATTAATGTTCCCTCAAAATTCTAAAAACAGACACCAAATTATGACAACAGGGAAAAATGTTTTGAGATTTTACTGATCATCCATGAAATGTTTCTACAACTTAAAAGGAGTCCACCTGTGGTAAATTCAGATGATTGGACTTGATGTGGAAAGGCGCACACCCGTCTAAATACTGTCCTACGGTTGACAGTGCAAACACTGAACATGAAATCAAAGGAATTGTCTGTAGACCTCAGACGGGATGGTCTGGAGGCAGAAATCTGAAGAGGGATCCAGAAACACTCCTGCTGCTCTGAAGGACCGATGAACTCCGCCTCCATCGTCAGCCAATGGAAGAAGACCGTAAATACTTATGTAAATGTGATTTCTTGGTTTTCTATTTTTAAGAATTTAGCAAAAATCTCAAACTTTTCTCACGTTGCTGCTCTCATGGGGCATTTGTGTGTAAAATTTTGAGGAAAGATTGTTTTAATAAAACTGGAACATAAAATGTGGAAAAAGTGAAGTGCTGGGAAAACCTTCTGGATGCACTGTAGTTGGGCAGAGAAATGAAATGAATCTTTCTATGCTCTATAATTCCATCCAATGGGGACTGTCATCTGTTCTGACAACCGTTACCAGACTTGACCCAATGTTCAGGAAAAGTTAAGACCTTTATCGGCAGAGCTTGCTGTTTAGAAAGAAAAAAGAGATGCATTAATATCAACAGTACACAACAAGACTCAGCAGATATTTAGTATTTTACACACAGAGAATGGGATTTATTTGTCCAACATTTCTCAGAGCATTTACTTCAAAAGAAAATATATTCAAAATTAAACATTTACAGTTTATTAGATGTGATTTAAAAATTAACTGTGATCGGTTTCTTTTTTTTTTTAATGTACATTTCAATATACAAACAATATACAAACTGCTCCGGGTGCTGTAGGAGCTTTGCTGATACGACCAACAGCTACAGGTGATGCAGAATGTGGGTAAAAATTAGATTACATGTACCATTTGTTACCGATACTACCTTTAAAAAAATACCAGGCCACGTTGCAGCTGCGTGTCCAGCTTCGTCACCTCCCATCAGCAGAACTTTAGCATAAAGAAAAAAGGTGGCGCTAAATACATGTATTCTTCGGTAAACAGGTACTGGTTCACAAAGAGGTTTTATTTATTTTTTTTTTTTCATCTGATAGGTAGAATGTGTTTTCTGTTTTCCTTTTAAGATCAATTGCTTTACAGTTTGGCGGATTTTCAGATCACTCTTTGTGGACCTTTACCATTATCTTATCAAACAAGCACTAAGAAAACTGAACCCTAACAGTTATCAAATTATTTCTTATGACAGAACAAAAACAAAACTGAGCAAAGTGCTCAACATCCATTAATTGGGAACATGTTGGTATATTAAAATAAAAAAATAAAAATAAAAAAAAAGTACTGATGTTGCTGCTGAATGCTGAAGCCAGTGAGAAGTTTCTGACTATTCCTTACCATGGCGTCAAGCAGGAAAAGGGAGTTCAGAAAGCCACTCATCCCCCATGGCGGAGCAACCATTACCTAGAAGAAACTGTCAACAAGGTTTAGCAGTAACGTGTACTCATCCCACCAGAACACAAAAAATACATAAATCACATGCACATTCTGCGGTTCTTAGGCAGCTCTAATTAACTCAGTGTTCATCCATCCTGACAAGGTTCAGTACAGAGTCGCATACGGTTTAGTCTCAATATGAGAAAACAGAAGTACTTGACCCTACATTTTGAGCGACGTGCTCGCGCTCTCTGCACACTTTGGGCAGAATTCCACTGAGACGTGGTTCTTGTCTACATGCAGGCACACGCCGCCAGACGTCTCCTTCTCCTCCACCTTCACCCGCTTCCTGGGCAACGCATAATCGTGCTCGTAAGAGCGCGGCCCCTGGAAAAGCGAGGAAGATAATTTCATCCCATTCACACCGCTCAGTCTGGACAAGAGCTGGGCTAACATGCTCTCATTGGCCAGCACAGCCCTCAGATACCTGGTTTCATCCTCCAATTCTTCCACCCGTTTAGTCAACTGACAGTTCTCTTGTTTGAGCACGGCGTTCTCCGCTGACAGAACGCCAACCTGCTTCTCCAGGCTGCTGACGTGCTCCTTCTTCTTGAGACGGTTCAATCTGGCAGCGATGGCGTTTTTGTTGATGACGTGGTTCGACTGGTTTTGTCGGTTTTTCATCCTGGAGCCGGAAGACGTTCTGTCTGGAGACGAACGGGACGAAGCGTCAAACCCCGAGTTTTGGTTTGTGTCGCTGTATGCTTCTAGATTAGCAAGATCGACTCCAAAGAGTAGAGAGGAAGAATCTTTTTCTAGAGTCCACTTTAAATCTTCAAACAGGTCGTCTAGCTCGATTCCTTGAGGATCGGTGTCATCAGCAGCAAGCGCATCAGAAGGGCTGGGGAGATCTTGATCATTTTCCACTAGATCCACCTCCTCAACATCTACCGACGGCATCTCCATGGCACGGCTTCTTCTCCTTGTGATCATCGTGTTGTGCCAACGAGATCGCAAAGACGTTGAATAACGAGGCTCTTTTAACGCCGCACCTGTGGTAACATAAAACTGCATCGTTAAATCTTGCAAATAAACTCAGATAAAGTAGATATGGATTACAAACAATTTTCAATCAGTAAATTATTTAATCTCTACAAGTCTTTCAATAAAACAACAGAAATATTTCACTAGAAATCCCTTAGTTCCCTATATAAAAAAACGGAATATTTTTTGCCTTTAAGTTACGTACTGCTACTAAAATGTTAGTAATTCTTGTACATATAATCTAAAATAAGGTCATTACATATCATTACATATGTAAAATATCACCAGACCACTGTCAATTAAATAATTTAACTCAGTAATAGTAATAATAACAGTAATAAAATACTGTTCTGATAAACACGTTGACAGTAAACTGCATGAGGAACTCTTTATATAAGAATTGAGACTTAAACCTTTCAGTCAGCGCTGTCACATCGTCACGTGATACAAGTGACGCATGTCCAAAACGTTTACCAACGTTGTGAACTCCGTTAGCTTCCCCTAACATGCCACAAAGTCACATTTTATTCGTGAATTGTCTTCTAGAGTAGGTTCTTTTGAAGCAAAAACAAACAATGAACACATTCTGTGCTTAGTATTAACCTAATTGTCGATAAGGTAAGCTATAGTCTCTATAGCTTAATATAGGCCGCGCTAGCTTCCCCGCGCTTTTGATTAGCATTCAGCTAATGATAAGAAACGGTGCTATAGCATTAGTTTGGGTATACTAAAGTCACTATACGACCAGTTAAGAGTATCAAAAATGTGGTAACTCTGTAACGAAAGCCTGTTATGGACAAAAAGTTCCTTCACTGTGCCTGAGTTAGCCTTTGTGTTTAGCCACAGGCCAACAAACTGAGCTAATGTGACGCAGCATTTTCTTCGCAGATATACTTACCAGCCCGACGCAAAAACACAAAAACGGTGCAAAAGTCAAGTAGTAAAACTGTGTCGGCGGCCAAAAGCGTTGTAAATATATTTTATTTCTTCAAATTGAACACAGCTAAAACTTGCGAAGAGCGGGGTACCTTTGACCGTGCGGAGCAGCTTCTTCTTCTTTACGGAAGTTTGCATTCAATTTGTTGCATTATCGCCATCTTCTGGGTCAGACGTTCATTACGCTTCTACTACACATTTCTACAAGTCTCTTGATAAGGCAAATATTCTTCGAACAACTTTCCTTTTAATTCAGTGTTGTTTTATTGAAATAACATATCTTTAAAATCGGTTCCCAAATACGTCCATGAATAATATTCTCCTTTTACTTTTATATTTCCTATATATGAACTTGTTGTACAGTTTCCTCAACAGTATGATTGCAACAAAAAGCATCCTTCCGCATGGGCTTCAGATCAAGTTGCAGTGACTAATTCTTATTCTTACTTAAATTCCTTTTTGTAAAGTGCATTGATATTATATTTGTTGTGAATTGTTGCTGTATAAATAAACTCAATTGAAACTGAATTGAGAGAAGCATTTCTTTTGGCTTGAATTTATTTTATGTCCCTGCTTAAATTTTTTTAAATATCTTTTCTCAGTTGCTTCCTTTGCTCTTTCATTTCTCACTATTCCTACATGTGCAGGAATCCACTTAATTCCTATGGTTTAATTTTGTGCACATAATTTTAAATGAGTTAAATTATTTAATTGACAGTGGTCTAGTGATATTTTACATATGTAATGATAATGTTTCCCTACAGAAAAGTAAGTTTTTTGAACTTACTTTTCACCATTCTAAGGCTGATGATATTGCTGGGATTCTTTTCGTGGTTCCAATAAATCTTAGAATCACAACTGTTGCACACCAGTCTGTACTTAAAACATTATAAAAATATATATGTAAATTTAAGAAGTTGCAAATGATTACTATATTTATTCTTGATATGATTCTGAAAGTCTTGGCAAATATCAGTTATTTTGCTTCTTTTCTTAAAATTTGCTAAAATCACTTTTATGTTTATGGATCCAAAAGTCCATATTGATCTTAAAGGTCAAAAAATTGTTGGACATAACTCTTGTCTTGTACTAATCTCTTGTAATAATGTCACTTATATGCACTCAAAACTATTTTTATCCCTATTACATTCTTCATTTTTCCAGAAACGTTGTCCCATTCATCTTCATCTTCATAGGAGTAGTTCTAGACCAAATTTACCTGGAGAGCCAGTGTTTTTTTTTTGTTTTGTTTTTGTTTGTTTTTTATAAGGGCATGGGAAAAAAGTAATGAAACAAAACAAACAAAAACAGGACAATGTTTCATCATTTAATATGTCAAGTGAGCCAAAAGGGCCACTTGTATCACAAGAGCTGCAGGTTTGCAGTTCTCTGAAAGTCCTTTCTTAATCCATGCATTGTTTTGCAATTATCTGTACTGCATTGGACCTCTAGAATCTTTATACATAAAAATATTATTCTTCTATTTCATCTATATTTAATCCTGTTTTTAAGAACTGCACAGCTATTTATCTTATATTGTAGATTACCCTTGTGCAATCTGTTATCCTTACTTTCATGTTATTTTTTGTTTTTCTTTCTACCCTTTGTGAATCCGCATGCTGATAAACCAGGATGTAAAGGGAAAATGTGTGTCTTTTATCAAACAAGAGCCCCAAATATTTAAAACGACCCATTCGTTCTAGTTCATTACATTCCCACATGTTTAATTTGGAGACTTTTGTACAACAGCTTTTGTTTTGGATGTTGAATATTTATAAGGAATTCTACATTCTGCAATGTCTTACAGTTATTCCCCCTTCCAAATAACAATCACCTCTGAATAATCCAGAAAGTTACAGTTGTTCATATGACTAAAACATTATTGTAAATAACAGACTAAAAATGCAGCTAGGAGGAATTCCATCTTCCATATGATAATCTAACAGGACCACGTTCATATTTTAAAACTAATACTTCTTTGGGTTAATAATTTTTTTTTTTATCTACCTGTTCAGTTTTAATTTTAATACCATCCCTCTCTTTCCATAACATATTCATTTAACTCCTTTCTGCTCTTGTCTTGTCTCACTGCCATATTGAGAGGTTTGTCTAGGAAGCCGGCCGACCGCCGCTGATCATTTATTGGTGACACGAGATTATTTTTTTCTGTAGAAAAGCAAAATTTATTCCACAGTGTACCAAAGAAAGTGAACTATACGACACTACTTGTTTTTACCCAAGTGTTTTTACATGTGAAAGAACTTAATACAAAATAATAAAAATAAAAACTTGTGTTCCCCACCAAAGTCGGTTCCACATCATCGTCACAGTGACCCAACAGTTCCGAGATCTACAATAATCCAAACTAGAGACTAGATAAAGGACATGTTCAATGTTTGTTGGCATCATTAAACACATTAAAAGCATCAGGAGTTTTTCCATCAGGGCTGCAGCTGTATGTTTAATACGGTATATTTGGCAACATTGTCTTTTCATATCTGATTAATCATTTTTGACTGCGCAGTTGCAGCAGTCAAGAGATTATTATACCAAGAGATTATTATTTTATAATTGTGGAACGGAGTTAGCGGCTTTTCATGGTGAATAAAACTATGCCACTGTATTAAAAGGTGAATATTTGATGTGAACCATAAACAGAAGGTGGCACTTTAACAGCTTTCTTTACTCAGATCCAGTTAGTTATCCATGAACTGGTAACATACTTTCATTCTGCGTACCAAGTTGGTATCTGTGGATTTCCCAGCTAATTTATCTGCTGAGCAACACAACTCAAAACAGCTTGAGTCCACATTTCAGTCTGTTGACATCACTTTGGTTCCAGATGAGTCCGTCTGCGGCCCTCGCGGGTCCAGGGACCCCCGGGGCGTTCTGTCCCCGGCTGCTCTCCATCTCCACCGGCTGCTCACACACCGTCATCACTGAGTGGGTTTCCACCATGAGGGACGACGGGTCGTCCGACTGTCCAGGAACCTTCCCAAGAGGAAAGTTCTTCCATAGGACCTTATCGGAGCACAGCTGCCAAGGAGAACCTCTGAGCACCTTGGCTTTTTCGGCCAGAACATCCATCCACTGGAGGTCGCCGGACGACTCGCTCCTCTCCCCGCTGCGCCTCAGCTGCTGCCGCCGCTTCTCATGCAGACTCTCTAGGGTGTATATGGGCTGATGCTTCTGCTCCCTGGGGAGGCTGAACTCCACGGCGGGGGTCTGGGTGTAGATGGAGCAGAGCTGGAGCAGTTTCTGCTGGGTGTCCTGAGGTGGCGGGTGCTCCATGTCGTCCAGGATGAGCTGCACCAGGTGAGGCGTGGAGCCGCAGGGAGCGTCCAGGCACGCCGACAGCAGCTGCTGCCACTGCAGCTGCATGCGGTTCATGAAGATCCTGTCCTTCATCCGGGCCTTCTTCTGCGTCTTCCGTTCAAAGCGGAACTCGAACTTGTTGTTGTTGCACAGGAGGACCTCCGAGGCCCAGGCGGAAAGGTAGAACACCCTGAGGTCGGCCTGCTCGGTGGTTGCCACCTTCAGCTCCGCAAACAGCTTCTCCAGGAGCAGGTGGATGAATGAGGGAGAGTTGAGCATCTTCAGCAGGGGCAGCCAGAACCGCAGGAAGGGCTGAGGGACTCTTGGTTCAGAGGAGCCGGAGGCCTCCAACGGGTCACAGCCTAACGTTTCCAGCTGCTCGGCTGTCGGAACCAGAAACCCGTCCTCCAACAACACGTCGACCAGCAGATCGCTGGAGTCCAAAGACAACTGCTTGATCTCCCCCAGCAACCAGCTCATGTCTGCAAGGGGAGCCAGGCCCTGGTCCTCCTGAGGCCCGTCCAGACTCTGGTACCGCTCTCTCTCATAGGAGATCAGGAAGTCCCGGGCGGCCTTGTAGGCCTCCATCTCCTTCTGCCTGCTCAGCACATTGCTCTCCTGCCGCTTCAGCTCAGCATCCTCCTCCTCTCCATCAGAGTCTGACTCCCAGTCCTCATCTGCGCCCCCTCCCAGCTGCCTGGACCAGTACTCCTGCTGAAGCCACTCCAGAACCACCTTACATCCCTTCCGGCACCACTTCAGCGTGGGCAGCTTCTTATGGGTGAAGTCGTGCCGCAGGTCCACCACCCACTCCGGGATGTTTAGCTTCCCGGCCAGCCGCCTCAGGGGCCGGGCTTTCCTCCCCTGCTGCCTCTCGGTGATCAGATTCACAAACCGGACCAGGGCCGCCCCATACAGCAGGACCAGGTCGTCTCCGTTCAGCTGTCCGGACCGGTCCAGGACCTGGCACCGCACCAGGTCGGCCGTGCAGTCCACAGCCACGGGCGTGTTGTGGGCATACCGGCCCCTCCATGCTGAGACCCTCTGCAGAGCGAACCTCTGCAGGGCGGGATCCTTGGAGTAGAGGTGGTCCAGGACCTGGTCCCACTCCGCCTTGTTGACCCAGGCCACCACATGGCGTCTCTTCTCCGCGCTGCTTTTCTTCATGGCGGAGGAGAAAGAGTTCAACTCAACACCGACAGCTCTGATACACGGGAGCTAAACACACGGAGAGCACAGATACGAGGCATGAAAAGGTTCACGGCCCTATTCTTTGTTTTCTTCTGCTTCTTCTTCTTTTTTTTTTCTATTTTTTTTCTATTCTTCTTCTTCTTTTCTATTATGGCGGATCGCAAGCGTCTTTGAGGTGCATACCGCCACCTACTGTACACGAGTGTGTAGCAACACGACTTTACGTCTATTAAATTCTATTTTTAAATTTTGTAAAATGTGCTTCCATAATAAATATTCAATAAAAATGTTGAATAAATAAATAAAATAAAGTTTTTTTAAAAAGTGACGTAAGATCGATTTTATGTTAAAACTGCCTTGTTTTCGCTCTTTACTAAAAGTAACTGCGCTGCCATGATCTGAGCTCCGTTCGACACAGAAAACACAGGAAAACACAAGAAAACTGCTTAAAACGGATTTACTTTGTTGAAGACAATTTGTCTCGTCGTCTTCGCTTGTGCAAGTTGTGAAGCTGAAGGTGTATCAGGTGTGTGTTTAAACAAACAAATCGACCTTCTTTCACGCTGAAGTTGGAAAATGGCTCCAGGGCGATTCCACCCATGTTTTCACCGCATTCAGCATTTTTGTTCTACTCTAGTTCTAAAAACTACAAGACTCTTCAAAAATGGACGAAGTTATTCTCAACTAACCAGTTGAGAATAACTTTGAAACCAAGTGTGGGGTTTGTGAAACATTTATCTGATTGGTAAATCTTAACTAAAGGCAGTGACTTTTTTTTTATTTATTTATTTATTTATTTATTTATTTATTTATTTATTTATTTATTTATTTAGCCATAGAGGCTTTGAAAAGAACTGTGGCAGGCCGTTTTAACATAAAATCAGTTTCACTGGACTTAAATTCCAGATCAGGTCTTGTGGGACTTCCGGAAGATGGCGCAGGCAGCAAACTTAAGATTTTATTTATTTATTTATTTATCACTGAGGGTACCACTCCAATTTCATTATGTTGTAGAAACATAATGCCAAATAAAAATGTTATGTGTTATGTCTAAAACAAAAAGTACTAAACAGGATCAAAAGTATCTAAATGACCACAAAAATGTAATTATTAGTGTTACTCCAAAATCCTGCAGTATGCCATTAAAGGTATTACACACGTTTCTCTAGGCCAGTCAAATGTTTGTTGGTTCATTTAATGAAATATAAAACGTTTTCCAAGAAGATTTTAAGATGTTCTAATGGACATTGAGAGACTAGAACTAAATAGTTTCTTTGATAAATCAGAAAATTTATAACTTTCATTTCTTTTCCAGTAGGTGAGTAGACTGCTCAGTGTGTATGTTTGCTAAAACCTGTAGCGGAAAGACATTATTACTGTTTAACTATGTCTTTTATCACAAGTCATCACTTCAACATCCAATAGCAAAGCCCTGCTTCATGCTACAGTCTCCTGAGTTCCTACAGGTTAACAGTTTGTGTGTGTGTGTGTTTCCTGTTTTGCAGATTCTGACTTTCAGCATTTGGTGTGACGGTTCGGTTCATCCTGCATCTCCAGTAGATGTCAACTCTCTACTGGTGTTCAGCTCCAGACAAGTTTAATCCTGCTTTTGACAATGACCTGTTGGCCAATAACATCTCTGCTTCTGGTAAATTTATTTATGACATAGCAATGGGTATTTTATTAGAAGAGTGTTTTTCTTTTTGTAAATTGGTAAATTTCAAAATTATTTAAACTGTCTTCAGATTCAGATCTATGGTTTATTTACAGTTTCTTTTTAAGACTGACATGTCTTGAAAATAAATTACTTTGTTTTAGAGCTCGCATCAGATTGTGCTAAAAATGTAGGCAGAAGAATATTACTCTTTGAAGGAGCATGCACAGCTTATTGACTGATCAGACAAGAGTCAGAAGTACTCACTGTGTTCTCTACGCCCACTGGTGGCGAACCGCTGCAGCTACAATTTAATGTCTCCCTCACTCCGAATAGAAGTGCAGTTTAAAATAATCCATATAGTCAAAGAGAAGTCTTCAATGCAACTAAGAAAAGGGAGGAGGTGTAATTATTTCTAATGTCAATTCTGTCACATCTGTTTGGGTCAGATCTTAGAGCTGTAGATGTTGTTCTAGGTTCTTCTGTTACCTTCTGGATAGGTTGCTGATTCCTCTTGGAGTAATTTTGGTGGATTTCCCATTCCATAGAAGGTTATTCAGTGTTCCATAATAATATAATAATAATAACAACTATTATTTAACCACCTTTATCCTAGTGAGATAAAACGTTCTCTTGTACAAGAGAGACCTGGCCAAGATTGGGAGCAAAACAAAAACCACTCAGTTACAACATTCGGTCACAATGAACATCAACTTGCAGTAAAAGAAATGACTCAAGTAAAACATGAGTTCATGGGTTCTTGAGCTGTGGATCATGGTTCTCACTGAGGTTCTCTGTCATCCCAAAGACTCAGTAATGACTGTTGAACCCTTTTTATATTGACATTTGCAGCATGTGTACTTGCACATGCATTAACTCACAGGTACTGTGGAATATGTTTTTTATTCACCTAAAGTGGGAACGACATTGCCCTCAGTGGGATCAGTGCTGCTGCGCTTTGGACCAAAGGATAGCTGGCAGGTCTGGAGTAAACTTAGTGGTTACGATGCGAAGGACATTATGGAGATGGCTGTCGGTCATTTTGGTTCTCAGTCTGCTTTTGTTCAGTATTAACAGCAAAAATGTTTGCTTTCAAATGTATGTTGAGCCAAATAGACTGATCTTTTTTTTTTTTTTGCATGGCGTCTCAACAGAGGAATCTTTTCTTTTTCCAAGCCCCGGTAGAACTTGGGGAGGGAAAGCTGCTGATGGTGATTCTTCAGAGAATCATCACACTGGATTTCGATGAGTTCTAATTGCAGATTCTCTTCCACTTCTTCGGGATCTACCAAGAAAGGAGTCGCAAATAGCTTGATTTATTTTTCAATGACAAAAGAAATCCTGGAAGCGATGTCTGAATTCCTTTTCGAGACATGTAATCGCAGACACATATTTCCCTTTTTTGGCAGGAAGGTTGGTGTGTGGATAAGCAGTTCTGATCTCAGTCAGTGTGGGGAAGTGCACAACGTTGAAGTTGCACAGTTGTGTCTTAAAGAGATTGCGCTTCACACAAAATGCTTTCATAGTAACTTGGGGTAAATTTCCTCTGTGATTGTCCGTTTTGGTGGAGCAACTGCCTTGATCAACAGTATCTCCCTCTGGTATTAAAACTAAGAAGTGCAATACACTCAAGCAAAAGTTGAAGAAAATTTCTTGTGGGCCAATTAGTTTGGACACCCCTGATGTAAATGAATATGGTGCTGACATAGAACTGCTAAAAGATGTCATCAAAACAAGGCATGGACTTCAAGGATCTTCAAGTGAAATACTGCAGTCAGCTAGAATCTGGTCCTAATTTGTAGAAAAAATGTTTTCCTTTTTGCAGATGATTCTGATGAGAGACTTCAGAGTCGATTCAATCACCTGTTATCTAACAGAGTACAAGATGGGGGATGAATGCTGTCCTATGTGTCCTGTTGGTATGTTACAGTTAGTTATGAATACTGTTGATACTAATATAGACTCTGTTACAGTTATACTCCTTTCATTGCCTTGACGTTTGCTCAGCATGTGTTTTTTTTATTTCCCAACAGGCCATCGAGTCAGAACAGACTGTACAGAGTTTAGCAGTACATACTGTCAGAGATGTTCAGATGGGACTTTCATGGACCAGCCAAACGGACTGAAGAGTTGTACTCCATGTTCTACCTGTGACTCAGGTGCAGTCATATTTGACCGTATGACTTTTCAACTTTTTTTTTCATGATAAAATCAAAACCAATTCCTTATCTACTCACTCAACATCACAAACAGCTGTGTTCAAAATATCTGCAGTGTGTTTAAAAATATGAGTAAGACCCAATATCTTTAGAATGGCTTTTATCTTGAAAAAGAAAAGGACCTCTCTGATTGAACTCCATGTTGTTGCTCAACATGCTACTTTTAGTTAATTATTCAATTATACAGAATCCACAGCTGGGCAGGGGGATGTTATACATGGGGGCCAGGGTGGGCAACTACCCCTCTGGAGTAGAGCCTCCTCCAATTTTTTCATAAGCGCATACTTATATGACTACCATGACTGTATGAATGGGTCAATGACTGTAGCAGGGGTCAGGATTATCAAATTTCAAACTGTTAAGCATAACATAACTTATTCACCACATGCATAATATAACCGCCCTCCATCCCCAACCCAATTGTTCTTTTTTCAAAGAAAATTGTTAATTTAGTAAATAATGTATTATATAACAGTATAACATGAAAACATCATTGAGTCTGAGTTTTGGTAATTTCCATATTTCAGTTATGACATCAATCCATTTACTTTAACTACATTCTACCTGATACAGATACATAATTCACACAGAGAAGTTTGTGCACTGCAACGATCTAGCTGGGTATATAAAAAGTAGCCCTGAAAAAAATACAGTTGTGTCCAAAATTTCTAATAAATTAATTCTATACTGATAGAAAATAAGACAGGCATCTCTCACAGCATGAATAGCTTTGGAGTCCTATGGACTAAATAAAGTGCGATAGAAGTATAGACCATTTACCATTTTACCATCATTTTTATGGAAACAGTAATTTATCTGGTTAGTGATGTTGCAATGTTATTATTTTGAACGCAACTGTAAATCATATATTGAGATATCTCTTTTCATTCACTTGGAGAAACTATTCTGTCTCACTTAAAGATGACTTGAGGTTCAACGTGTTGCTGTTAGTTTCCTCCATACATGTTTAATCTGTATATGTTCACAGGAGCTGGTCTGAAGGAAAAGCTAGGATGTAAACTAACTGCTGACACAGTTTGTGAACCAATGGAGGGATTCTACTGTACAGACCTTACATCAAGAGGTTGTGTTGTAGCACAGAAACACAGGAGCTGTGAACCAGGACAGTACATCATCAGGATGGGTTGGTCAGATTCTCTTCAACATGTATATGCTGTGAATTTGTTTATGACTTGAACAGTATTGATTTTCCATTAAAAAAATTTATTCTAGTTCCACACTGAACATAGCACCAGGTAAGCAATGGATAATTCTTGTGAGGATTATAGAATGTCAATAACATTCTATAATAAAACGAGGCTTCATGCCCACAACCTTTTTTCATATCTAATAAAGTAATTTAATGAGCCATTCTCATATAAGTTCCCTCATACACGCACTCTGTTTTGAAACCAGGACTTCTAAAAAACATTTCGGGCTCTAGGTAGAGTTTAGGATTATGCCAAATACCTGCAGATTTATTGAGATGTGGGTCAAATTTAAAAGTTTGAGATATTTTTTCCGTAACACACGAGACAGAACAGGATGCGACTCATTCAGAGGGGCAAGGTTAATTGACAGACGGCTAGACAGTGTAAAGGGCAGACAAGCTGCAGTATCGAGAGCAAACCATGGCAGAGTTCTCTCAGGAGGCAAAAACCAATGTGCCAAATGCCTGAAAGAAAAGGCATAATGATAGTATAGTAAATTAGCCATCGCCAAGCCCCCGCTGTCTACAGGTGTTTGCATTTGTAACAGATTTTGATAGTTGTTTTTTTTTTATTCCAATATGAATAATTTGCAGAGCTTATCAAACTGTTTACATGCTCTGATTTTTAGATTAATGTTGACTTCTGACAAGAATAAACTCAGTTACATGTTGATCAGAACTGAAAATCAGATCATAATCTGACTAACTTTAAACTGATTTGTGTTTATCCAGGAACAGCCTCCACAGACACAGAATGCTCTGAATGCAGCAGTGGATCATTTTCTAATGGAACAATGTTGTCATGTCAGCCTCACACACAGTAAGCTAGTCTCTTACAAGCAGCATAAACACAGGATAATGTTTTACCAAATGATTTACCTGGATGCATGTTTCTGTTATTTCAGATGTGAAAAAGAAAACCTCCAGCTGATAAAAGCAGGAACAGCTTCAACTGATGCTGAATGTGGAGAAAAACGTTCCAACGCCACAGGAGTTTGGTGGTTCTGGTGGTGATTTTTTATTATTATTTGCAGCAACAATTGGTGCAACGTGAAATTCCAATATCAAGTGAGATGAATAAAGGCAAATTGAAATATCACATATAAAACATATATTATTTGTTCTAACAATTGTAAAAATTTTTTTTGACATTTGTACAAAACGACAAAAACCCCAAAGGGTAAGAAGATTTCTAACTGAACTGGAATGTGAAGGGATATTGATGAAAATATTTTTGTTTATTTGTCTTATCTTCTAGATAAAAGGAAACAGAGTAAAGTAAATTTTTGACGTTCTTTACTAAAATATTATAGTTTTTCTAGTCATTGTT
The DNA here is from genome assembly GCA_903067095.1 of Girardinus metallicus. Taxonomy (NCBI): domain Eukaryota; kingdom Metazoa; phylum Chordata; class Actinopteri; order Cyprinodontiformes; family Poeciliidae; genus Girardinus; species Girardinus metallicus. The sequence goes on along the minus strand of CAEGAE010065397.1, from coordinate 13,883 downwards.
CTGGAAGAAATAAAACTGATCTGGCAATAAAGAATCCTACATGAGCTGTTGTTCTGGATTTTCCCATCAATATCTAATCGATTTGTTGCCTTTTTTTATTTTCTTTGCACATAAGAAGAAAGCTGGTCTATGACATCATCCTGAAAATCTCTTCACTGTACATGAAATGTGCTTCAGGACATGGTTTATACAGTGATCATAAAGATCAGCTGCAACTTAATCTTCCTTCTCCAAGCCATCATACTGCACTGATCACACTGCACAGAAGTGTGTATTGGTATGAAACATGCTGACTGCTTGATGTTAAAGAATCTGACTGTTTATATATTTTTTTACCCAACCACGCACTTTTTATCTGGTGCAGTAGCCTCAGAAATATGGGTGAAATATGTGGGTGTTGTAATGTTCCCTTGTCTGAAAAGCCAAGATGGCTAAAAACATGCAAGATTTTATGCATTTTCACACTCAAAGAAAGTTTTAAACATGCAAACAAGTATGTTTACAACTGAGGACGAGGGGCGTTATGTATTTTCCACCCACATAGTGCCATTGTATAGCATAATCAAGTAACTGTTACCTTGAGTTTTTTTTTTAAAAAGAGAGAAAAAGAACATTTGTTTATCAGTAAATGGAAAATTGATCAACATATTTATGTATTAATGATGGCATTTGACAAAATGTAATGTTTGCTAGTGCCATAGTTTTTGACTATATTATGTGTTTATGGTGTAAAACACATTGAACTGCTTTGTTGCTGAAATGGGTTATAATAATAAACTTGACCTAAATGATAAGTCAAGTTGTTGTCTTCAATAAGCCGTTCTGCTTATTGACGAGAACAGCAATTCATGGAATCGGCAACATGGGGGAAAAATGTTGTCGGATAAGTTAACTACATTGCACAAGGTGTCTTCTGTGCACAGTGTCACAAGGTAGGACGGATTGTCGGGTAATGCAGATGGTTACCAGTTTGTACATGAATCGAGATGTAAAGGGCTGCACTGAAAATTCCTCCGTCACATTTTCTCTACAATAAATTATAATATTCATTCTGATGAGGTCCGTTTGTCAGATTAAAAGTATCTTTTGAAAATAACTCTTATGCAGATATATATTTTTCATTAAGCCCACATTTGTGTTTTTAAAAAGTTTTTTCATTGGTCTGATGTAATATTCTAATTTTAAATGTCACGTTTTTCTTAACTGTAAGCATAAAGTCGTTAATATAAAAAAAAGCTTTGAAACATTCATCTGTGTCTACTGGATCTATACAATGTGATTCACTTTATAATAAACTTTCTGAAATAAATGGACTTTTCAGTTATATTTTAATCTACTGAATGGAACTATATTGCATGTGTGTTACTTGAGTACCTTTATTAAAATATCTGGCAACATTTTCATCCTATGTCTCTTCATAAGCTTTGCAGAAATTGTCATTAATATTAATTACTGTAGTATAAAAAAAGAGGGTCCTATGGTCTTATTTCTAATTAGTGTTTTAAGTCAAGTGTCCATGAATTAGAGGCATTGTATAGTCCGCATGGAAACAAGGAGACTAACCAAGTCCGGTGGACCAAGCTGAGTTAGAGTGTGAGTTAAATCATTTTAGGATGCAATCATACAGTAACATGATATCATATCAAACAACAGTTAATACCAACATCAATAACATACAATTAATATCCAGAGACCAGAAGGCAGAAACTGGAACTGAGTATAAAGGCAATCCTTTAAATCTGTAACTCTACACCTGTTCAGTTGTTCTGGTCCACTCCTCCTGGACAAACTGCTCCAGCTGTCTCAGGTTTAAAGGCTGCCTTCTCCAGAACTGTCGACGGTGACGGTTCTAGACCAGATCTACCAGGTGGGGCAAGTGTTTTTAAAGGAAAAAAGCAATGTAACAAACAAACATAAAAGCAGGGTAAGATTTCCTTGTTTAATATAGCAAAGGTGTTAAAGAACCTCCTGAAGCTCCAGACTTCTGACTTTGCAGATAAAAACTCTGATCCAATTTCAATATACCTGAAGCTTAATTTTCAATTCATTGTTAAATTTCAAAAACTTGGGATAGGAAGTAAGATTTACAGTTGTGTTTTAGACTTTTTTTGTTTGGGAGGGAGATATAAGTTAAGAGTATGCTTTCTCTAATAGATATATTGCTGAGAATGGACTACAAACACAAAGAGGTGTTTGTAGCCCAATTCTTTCTAATATTATGATAAATTACATTTTTGATTAAACAGATAGCAGTATAGGGAAATCTTTAGTTGCAGATGATGGGGCTCTGCAAAGAAATATTTCCTATTACTTGCAGGGAAAATAATGGGAAACATCCCATGAAGTGGGTGATGTCCCTGCTCTCCATGGGACATCATGGAAGGGAATCGTGCAGCTGCTTAAATCTGGTTCTTCATTGTCCGGCAGGCGTAGATGCACCTTAAGTTGATGTGCCAACCTGCAAAACAAAACAAAAAAGAACAACCAACAATACTACCACACCATTGATTTAGTTTATTTTATGTTTAGATTTAAATTAAGGCCTGCACAGTTGGTAGAGCTGTTGCCTTGCAGCAAGAAGGTTCTGGGTTCGATTCCCAACCCGGGGTCTTTCTGCACAGAGTTTGCATGTTCTCCCTGTGCATGTGTGGGTTTTCTCCAGGTACTCCGGCTTCCTCCCACAGTCCAAAAACATGACTGTCAGGTTAATAGGTCTCTCTAAATTATCCCTAGGTGTGAGTGAGTGTGTGAGTGCATGGTTGTTTGTCTGTCTGTCGCAGAGCAACGGACAGGTTACCAGTCTGTTGCAGGGTAACAGATTGGGCGAGAGGTAAGCGACACCGCTTCTCGCCTGAAATGTTGCTGCTTACTACCGAGTGTCAGTAAAGCAGAATTAGACATGAAACCTCATAGTTTATTTCCTTTGATTGGATAATAATGACACTGGTAGACATTTACAGTTGAAAGCAGATATTTACATACACAGAGTAAAAAGACATTTTTCCTTACTGTCTAAAGTTTAAACAGATGAAATTCATCTTGTTTTAGGTCAGATAGAATTACCAAAATTATTTGTACTTGTGTCGATAACCAAAAAAAGTTTCTGACGATTTTTTCAACCTAAAACTATAGCGGGCGGAGGCGTAACTGTGGGGTTGAAACTGAACCTGTGTTTAAACAAAGAAACAGCTTACTACAGAGTGTCAGTAAAGCAGAATTAGACATGAAACCTCGTAGTTTATTTCCTTAGACCAATGTGCTGCTTTTGCTGTATATTGCCGAGAGATGCAACAAGTTTTTTGGCTGGTTCTTGATGGGCTCTTTAGGGTGAAGTTATAGTCTCGCTTTTACAAGTGAAGTGCAGGACCAGACCCCGCCCGCGTTGTCGGGGATTTACAAGCCGCGCAAGGGCAGGACAGCCGCGTTTGTCGCGCGCCCCCGGCGCCCGATTCAGTTTTGACCAAATATATGAAGAGCTGCTGTGAAGGGCCCGAAAAAACACATACACATTTGGACACTTGTTGGGCCCAACCAAGAAGTAGCTTGGAGTGTTTATTTATTTTAAAAAGAGCTGTGTTGTGAACAAAGATAACAAAACTAAACACCTTGTTTATTCACTGTTGACATCAAACAAAAAGTAATAAACAGGATAAAAGTATCTAAACCATAAAAAGATTATTATTGGCGTTACTTGAAAGTTTTTCAATATACAGTTATAGGAATTAAATATGTTTTGTTAGACCTGTAATATTTGTTGATTTGTTATATTCAGCAGAAAACGTTTTCCAGCAAGACTTGCAGATGTTCTGGTGAAGGAACTGAGAAACAACTGAATAGTTTCTTTGCTAAAACAGCAGATTTAGAATTTGTATTTCTTTTCCAGTAGTTGACAAGGTGCACCAATGTGTTTTCTTTGTAGCAGTTTGACATTACTAGTGTTTAGCTATTTATCACAAATCATATATAATCACTTCAACGTTCAATAGCAACATCACATATAGCATGCTTTCACAATACTCTGCAGCCCTGCTTCATGCAACAGTCTCCTGAGTTCCTTCAGGCTAACTGGGTGTGTGCGTGTGTGTGTGGGGGGGGAGGGTGTGCGCGCGTGTGTGTGTGTTTCTTTCCTGTCTTGCAGATGAAGACTTTCAGCATTCGGTGTCACAGTTCAATTCAACCTGCATCTCCATGAGATGACGTGTTCAACTCCAGAGAAGTTTAATCCTGTCTTTAACAATGATCTGTTGGGTGGCTAAATCTATGCTACTGGTAAATTTAGTTATGACATAAAAATGGATATTTTAGTAGAATACTTTTTTTTATTATATTTTTAATGGTGGCCAAGTGTAAACTTGGTGTCTCCATAATCAGATCCATGGTTTATTTGCACTTTCATTTTAAGCCTGCCTTGAAAACAAAAGCCTTTTCTGAGATCTGACACCAGTTTGTGTTAAAACGTGCCAAGGCAGAAGCATATGAGTGTTTGAAGGAGAGTAACCAGCTTGTTGACCAATAGAGTGCAGTACTTAGATTAGATTTGAAATTTGTCTCGCATTTTTGACATTTTGTTTTACTTTCCTCACAGTTAGTTTGACCATTCTTTTTTATTTCTTCTACTCAGTTTATCATATCAAACTTTTTTTTTATTACTAATGTATGCCTTGTTATGATATTTTCTTCTAATTGTCTATGAAGACTGGAAAGAAAACAACAAAACATTGCCATAAATCCGCCTTTTAACTCAAACCGTCACATGCAGCAATGAATTGTGGGTAATAAACTTTGCCGAAGTCCGTAAAAATGCGGACTTCACGTAAGGGCGGAAATGGTACCCAAAATGTGTGGGGCAAAGGTCAGATGTGGAGAATGTGGGACACACTGCGCACTCAAACCCTTCAACATGAACACGCATTTGAAGGACACGAGGGTGGGAGTGCTAGTATTGGGACAGGGCCTTAGATGTTGTTCTAGGTTCTTCTGTGACCTTCTGGAGAGGTCATCGATTCCTTGTGGAGTCATTTTGGTGGATCTCTAGAACTACATTGTATAGATTGTTGCTTTTCTGGATATAAGTAGTCTTGTAATGTTCCTTGAGATTAAATGTGTTGTGAATTGCAACTTTATAGATAAACTGAGCTAAACTCAATAATTGTAGCAACTAATGCTAAAGAATGGTTGAACTCTATTAGAAGCCAGCCTAACATTATAAATGACTATTGATATAAATTGATGTGCTGACATAGAACTGCTAACAGATGTCATCAGAACAAGGCAAAAAGTTAAGAGATCTTCTGAAGAAATGCTACTATCTACTTGAATCTGGTTCTAAATCTTAGAAAAATTGTTCTTCCTCTTCACAGATGATTCTGATGAGAGACTTGAGAGTCGATTCCCTCACCTGTCATCTAACAGTACAAGATGGGGGATGAATGCTGCCCTGTGTGTCCTGCTGTTAGTTATGAATTCTGTTTATTGTGATATAAACTCTGTTACGGTTAGGCTGCTTTCATTGCCTGAACTTTGTTCATCATACAAAGGACCATCCTGTGCTTTAAGTTGAAAAACTGTATATTTCTGAACAGGCCATCGAGTCAAAATAGACTGTACAGAGTTTAAAACCACATCCTGTCAAAGATGTTCAGATGGGACTTTCACGGACCTGCCAAACGGACTAAAGAACTGCACTCCATGTTCTACCTGTGATTCAGGTGCAGTTATGTTGAAATTTCAACTTAACCTAAAATCTTTATTTTATTTTTCAGAAAAAATACCTCACTCATTCCTCCATGTTGTAGTTCCTTTACATCAGGCTACTTTCAGTTAATAATGTAATTTCACAGAATCACCAACATTCATGTCATGAATAGTCTGTTGTTTTCTGTCACTTTACATCTGATACATATTCACTTACAATGTAGAAATAAAATTTCTATAAAAACAGTGATTGATCTGATTAGTGATGTTGGAGAGCCATTTTTTAACACAAAATAAAAGCATCATGTAAATCATTCAGATATTTCTGATGTTCTATCTCACTTAAAGATGACTTGCGGTTCACCGTGTTGCTGTTAGTTTCCTCCATACATGTTTAATCTGTATCTGTTCACAGGAGCTGGTCTGAAGGAAAAGCAAGGATGTGAACTAACTGCTGACACAGTTTGTGAACCAATGGAGGGATTCTACTGTACAGACCTTAAATCAGAAGGTTGTGTTGTAGCACAGAAACACAGGAGCTGTGAACCAGGACAGTACATCAGCAAGATGGGTTGGTCTGATTCTCTTTAACACGTTCTCTGAATTTTAGATGAATTCTGACTTTTGAACATTTAAAAAGAATAAACTCAGTTGCATGTTGATCAAAACTAAAAATTGGATCATAATCTGACAATCTGACTAACTTAAAACTGACTTGTGTTTATCCAGGAACATCCTCCACAGACACAGAATGCTCTGAATGCAGCAGTGGATCATTTTCTAATGGAACAATGTTGTCATGTCAGCCTCACACACAGTAAGCTAGTCTCTTACAAGCAGCATAAACACAGGATAATGTTTTACCAAATGATTTACCTGGATGCATGTTTCTGTTATTTCAGATGTGAAAAAGAAAACCTCCAGCAGATAAAAGCAGGAACAGATTCAACTGATGCTGAATGTGGAGAAATAAGTTCCAACACTACAGGAGTTGTGATCAGTGTTCTGTATTTTTTAGTAGCAGCAACAATTGTTGTTGTTGTTGTTGTTCTCTGGAAAACTAAAAAAAATCGAATACCAAGTTAGTTGAAGAAACTATAAAATATTTTTAATATTTTTTTTTACTGTTTTAATAATTGTAACATTTCATTTTTAATAGATATTTGTACCGAACAACTAAAAACCCAAAGAGTAAGTAGGTTTCTAACTGAACTTTAATATGAACAGATATTGATAACCATGTTTAGTTTAATCAGTAATTTGTCTTATTTTCTACATAAAAGGGCAAAGCAGAAGGAGAAGAAGAACAGCGAGTCGGTTTGAATCCACCAGGTAAGAAGAACATTGTTCTTTACTTGAATAATATAGTATAGATAATTTTTTCTGGAGTTTTCTTTTCTCTAAGGAATTAAATAAAAGTCTTTATTGTCTAAAATCTGACTATAAAGGATTCTGCTTGAGCAGCTGTCTTAATGTTTTTATCAATATATAATAGATTTGTTGCCTTTTTAAATTTTCTCTGTACAGTGCAAGAAACCCCAATTTAAATACCTGGATGAAAACACTGATCACTGTAGATGAAATGATTATCAGGTCCAGGTAGAACCAAGCTGGATGCTGAGTCATTGTTTTTACAGTGATCAGAAAGAGCAGCTGAAATTCAACCTCCTTTCTCCACCAGCCATGGTTATCATCACCCTGCACCGATTGCACTGCACAGGAGCAAACATTGTTGAAACATATTTGAAGATTGTTTGATGCCAAAGTATCAGATTTATGTATCCCAGAATGATTATATGGGGTAATGGACAGTAACTGGTAAATGAGCAGCAAGACGCTTCATACTACAGTCAGTCATTCACACACTGATAATGGCAAGTTACTAGCTAGTAATCTGACAGAAGTGATGCTGCCATACACGGGGGGCCACCAGGTCCTCTGACCAGCAGCAGGCAAGGCAGGTGAACTGTCTTGCCCAAGGACACAGTGACAGAGGTCGATGGAGCAGGGATTGAACCAGCAATGTTCGCAGCAATCAGCACCAATAGCCCAAGGACACAAAGAGAGAGATGGTGAAGTGGGGATTAAACCAGCAACCCACCATTGCAGGACGAAGTCCTACCACCATCATCAGTAAATGAATTACAAATAGAATTACAGTTTTTGTTTTTTTTTCTTTTACAGATAAAAATACACATGTGTGACTTTGTACATAATAAATTTCATTTTTATAAATACCATCATGCTTTTATTGTCACAAAGATACATTCACCATAGTGACTGTGTGGCACATGGTGAAGAAGTGAATTACCAGGGCCATTCATGGGTTCATTTGTTCTGCTCAGTGACTACAGAGGATGTAATTTTAGATGAGAAGCTCATTTAGATGCCAGCTGAGAGTTCAAGAAAACCTGAAACTGAAGTCGTTGCTATGTTGAATTTTCTGCTCTGACAGTAGGCTTGGACTTGCTTTGATGTCTCTTTGAAAAGCAGATCTCTATATATATTTTAATTAAATATTCAAAATGTGGAACTTGTTAGTTTTTCCATACCTTGTTTTTCTGGCTCATTTGAAGTGTGCTAGGTAGTTAACTTAAATATTCCTCAAAGCAACAAACTAATATTTATATTAATAACATTAATAGTTATAATAAATAAATAGATAACAGATACAAATTTTCGGTAACAGTCATTTAAAAAACTGTGAATTAAACGTCATATACCACTACACCACCACCCCCCAACCTTCCGCTCACACACATCTTTCAACTAGACAGCCAGGGTCTAACTCCCTATTTGTAATCCATAGGGGGGCCCCAGAAAACGTTTGGGAGCCACTGTTGTAATTTATGGAATCAGCCTGTATTTGCTGAATGCTTACCTACAGTTGAACAGAATTTCACAATTCAGTAACATATTTTGTGAAGAATTATCACATAGTTGCCTTTTGTTGTCTGATTTTATCAAGTGCTAAAAACAAAAAGAGATTCTATAACAATCAAAATGTTATTAAACATTTCAAAAGCAGAATAAGTACCGTATACGGTATAGCCCGTATTACATTGTACGGGCTATAGCCCGGTGCGGGCTAACAAGGTGCGCTCTATATTCCGGAACTCCTGTCTAAAGACCTTGTTATCTTGCTGTTGTCAAATTAGTATCAATTGTCAAATTGATACTAATTTGACGATTAGTATCAAAATTTTGCGTCCCCTTCTTAGATTATTTGCTTGCTTGTCCCCAACCACCGATATTCCTGACTTAATACAAAGCAATAGCGCATGTGACGCACTGCAAGTCATGTGATGTCCAATCTGATCACTGAGAGGACTTGCCATTTACGTTTTACAAAGGAATTTTAAAAAAGCATTAGCTGGCTGTTAATACTGTGAATACAGCGGGCAGCTGCTGTCAGTTACACAGATGCAGGCACATAAAGAAAAGAAGGTGCAGAAAATATTGGTGGGGACTGTCCCCTTCATGCCAGAGTTAGTGGGGACATGTCCACACCAGTTCTTCAAGAAGTTACGCCTATGCTCAAGGGTGTAAATATTCAACACACACAGTTAAGAACCAAATTTTCAGTCCTGCTGTATTTATGTTTAAAGTAATTTTTGACTGGAAGTTAACATTTTGGAGCTGCCCAACCAGAGTCCTGTATTAAGTCTGATGAGAACAGTGGCGGTTTCCGATATGGACAACCGCCCTGGGCGGCATTTTGTTGGGGGTGTCATGACCACCCCTTCAGATCTCAATGTCATCGGAATCCAAGATGGCGGGTAGACAGACACACTTGTTGACCTCTCTTGTAATATCCTGTCAATCCTTCTGTTCTAGGAGGATCCTAGAAGTAAAAACATATGTTGATGTGCAGGAGTATCTAAGTAACAATATTATTAATTTAGAAAATTTTTATTTGAAACAGGTAGGAAATTGCGATTAACCATGTGTCCAACACAGTGGACGTCATGCATTGCTGACTTATGTTTTTATTGTAAGTCATGTAGTTGAGTGAGCTTTCATTATGACTGTTTAGCATTCATTTTAGGTACATCTATAAGTGAGTTTTAAAAATACGTATTTTTTTATGCAGATCAGTTCTAGTTTGTGTTAGTAAAATTAGACCACAAGTGCAGCGAAACATAAGGAACATTATAGAATAGTTGTGAAAATTCTCTCTGACTCCTCTGATGATGAGGCAGCAGTGAGGAGGAATGGCTGCCAGAGAAAACTACACATAGGAGATGTGAATCATGAAGGAGATGCAGACAGTCAGGATGCTGAAAGTTAAGATGATGATGGACAGGATGCAGAGGGAGGTCAGCATGATGAGGGAGCTGATGAAAATGTCCACATGATACCTGCCCAGAGAAATATTCACAAGGCACCTGCCTGCAGTCAACCCTGAAAATATGTCTGGAAAGTCCAGGACAATGACGTTCCTGGAGACTTGCCACCTTTTCTAGGAAACAAGAGAGTAAATGTTGACGGAAGAGAACCAATTGATTTCTTTAGGCATCTGTTTCCCTTAGATGCCATTGACTAGTTGGTGCATAACACCAACATGTATGCTTTCCAGAAAGGGAAAGAAAAATTGGCAGTTACAAGTGATGCTAATTTTTCTAGGGATCAACATGGTCATAGGATATATTTGATATCCTACGACACAAATGTGCTGATCAAGTGAGAATGGACTTTGTCTTTAAATAATTGCAGGAACAGCTTCAACTGATGCTGAATGTGGACAAAAAAGTTCCAGCACCAGAGGAATTGTGATTGGTGTTCTGGTATTTTTTTTTTAGTTGCAGCAACGATTGTTGTTCTCTGGATATATAAAAAAATTGCCATTCTGGGTGAGATGAATAAATGCCAATGAAAATATTATTAGTACATAACAAATATTCTCAGTTTTAATAATTTATTTTAATAGGCGTTTGGACAAATCAACAAACTGAACTGTAATGTGAACAGATATTGATATATTATTTATATTATAATTTTTCTTATGTTGTACATAAAAGGGCATCACATATGGAGCAGAACAAGAGATCTATTTGAATCTGCTAGGTTAGAAGAACATTGTTCTTTACTTGAATATTATTGGACCAATAGTTCTTCTGACCATTGTTCTGGAAGACTGAGATTTTTCTCTCTAACGAATGAAATAAAACTGAAAGGACTGCAAAGGATTCTGCCTGAGCTGCTGTTCTGGATGTTTCCATCAATATCTTATCGATTTGTTGCCTTTTTTAATTTTCAATGCACAGTGAGAGAAACCCTAAATTAAACATCGAGATGCAAATCACTGATCACTGTAGATTGAATGATTCAGGGTGTAAGTATAACCACACTGGATGCTGAGATGTTGTTTTTGCAGTGATCAGAAATAATAGCTAAGTCATCGTCATCACCCTACATTGATAACACTGCACTGGAACAAAAGATGTTAAAAATGGATAAGAGCATATCTGAAGAATGCTGACTGTTTGATGTCAATGAGATAATATACTATTAAATTTATAAAGCACTTTTAAACAACACCAGTTTCCAAAGTGCTTCACACTAAAACAAATGTAAAAAAAACAACAACAGTTAAGACATTAATGGCTTTAATGTCTTAACTGAGTCAAAAGCCACATAAATAAAAAAGAAAAGTTAAGATTTAACTAGAGGAAGTGAATCTGTCTGTCTGATATACATGAAGTAAATCAATAACTTCATATGAAATGAAAATCAGTCACTTTGTAAAGTTTTATAAGAAACATGAGTACTCAGAATCTCATCTGTGTTTTTATCCACCAGATATAAGATCACATTAATGATATTAATATTCTATCTAATATGTTTGTAGGTTTTCTGATTTTTTTTTTTTACCTCTGGTTTCCTTCTGGGTTCCTTGTTCAGACAATCACCTAGTACTATTATAGTTTTTGTTGTGTTGTGTGAATGTTCTACTTCTGACAGTAAGCTTTGACTTGTTTTGATGTCTCTTTGAAAATCAGATTTATATATTTTTACGAAATATTCCAAATGTGGAACTGATGGCAGTGAATATTCTTCTAATCAAAGGTGAGAGAAAATCTATTGTTCAAAACAAAATACTTTGAATGACAATAACAATTGGAAAATAATGACACTGGTGGACATTTACAGTTGAAACCAGATATTTACATACACAGAGGAAATTTTTTTTTTCTCACTGTCTAAAGTTAAATCATATCAAACTCCTCTTATTTCAGGTCTGTTAGAATTAGCAAAATTATTTGCATTTGATAAATGTGAGAAAACTTTGAAAGAAAATGTTAAAGATTTTTGTAACTTTCTTAAAATTCAAAAGCGTACATATGGCCAGGTCAGGGAAAAATGTCTTTTAAACTGTATGACTTGAGTCGAGCCTTTTTGGTTCCTTCCACAAATCTCTGATAGGTTAAGAGACACTTCTAAAGTATTTGGAATCACACCTTTTTTAACACGATGGGAAAGTGTAAACAAATCAGCCAAGACATCATGGAAAAGAATTATGCAGCTGCTTAAATTTGGTTCATCGTTGTCCAGCAGGTGGGTGTTGTGCTCCTTAAGTTGATGTGCCAACCGCCAAAAGAGGAAGAAGGACGGGCAAGGCTTCGGACGGAGGGGGAAGAGACGGCAGTTTGTTGGAAAACACATGGAAACATATCGGATTTGGGCATATACTGGTATGTGAATGGTTCGGATGGAAATGGAGTTAGGAAATGAGGAAGACATGGATTTTGAAGGGTGGACACTGGTGGGGAGAGGGAGAGGATGAGGAAGAAATAAAATAGATGAAGGAAAGGAAATTGGTGAGAGTCAAGGCAGTAAACAGGAATTGGGAGGAAGTAGTTCGGAAGAAGAAAGAATAATTAGGAGGAAAGTTGTGAGGGAGGAATTTAAAATAATATTAAAACTTAAGAACGAGGAAGAACAAGATAACATCAGCCCCATTGTGGTGTCAAGAGAAATAAAAAAGAAAATTGGAGATGTTGAAATGGTAAAAATTTGGAGAGACGGAAACCTATTGGTAGTTTATAAAAATTAAGAACAAAGGAATAAAGTTTTAAATGTGGATAATATTTGTAGAAAAAAAAAAACTTGGAGAAAAAAAATCATGGGAGAAAATTTAAAACTTAGAGGAGTGATTTATGGGATCTTCTAGATGAAGGTCTTGATAAAATTAAGAGAAATATTGTAAGTACGAAAGTGAATAGAAGAGATTGTCAAAAACAATAAATGGAGAAAAAGTAGGAAGTTTGTCAATCCTCATTGAATTTGAAGGAAAAGAGCTGCCAAAAAACATCAAAATAGGATATCTCAGTTTTCAGGTCAGACCTTACATCCCTCCACCACTTCATTGTCTCAAATGTCAAATGTCACAAAGGACACATAGCAGCAGTTTGTAAAGGGAAGCAGAGATGTCCAAAATGTGCTGAAGATCACAAATTAGAAGAATGTTGTAACTGTGGAGGGCAAGATAGAGCTGCGTATGGAGGATGTGAAATAAGGAAGAAGACAAAAGAAATCATACAGATTAAAACAACTAAAAACATAAGCTATGCAGAAGCAGTTAAAATGTGAAGGAACAGAAAACAAGAGAGATTGAACAAACAGTGAGTCAAACTCCACAGCAAAGCAAAGTACAGTCAGAAGAAAATATCAGTAGAAAAACTAATATTATTGATAGCATATGTTATTAACTGCACTGACCAAGCCAAGCACAAAAATGAGAAGATTAAAATAATAGTGAGAGGAGCTGAAAAGTTTTTGGGGTTTAAAGAAGGATCATGGGAGAACATAAAACTGAGGTAAATGGGAGACCAGGACCATCAGGTGAAAACAGTTTATGTTAATATTACAATGGAATGCAAGAAGTTTAATTGCTAATGGACAGGAACTTAAAGGTTACATTGATAATCTCGAAGAACAACCAGAAATTACTAGTGTTCAGGGAACAGGGTTAAAAATAACATTAGATTTTGTGATGGCTGCACAGTGGCGCAGTTGGTAGAGCTGTTGCCTTGCAGCAAGAAGGTTCTGGGTTCGATTCCCGGCCCGGGGTCTTTCTGCACGGAGTTTGCATGTTCTCCCTGTGCATGTGTGGGTTCTCTCCGGGTTCTCCGGCTTCCTCCCACAGTCCAAAAACATGACTGTCAGGTTAATTGGCCTCTCCAAAT
>CAEGAE010065390.1:0-10113 GCA_903067095.1 Girardinus metallicus | reverse complement strand
TATATATATATATATATATATATATGTATGTGTGTGTATATATAATATAACTAATCATTTTTATTTTCTTGTCACGTTTCTGCCACAAACAGTTTATTTTATTGCAGTTTTATGTGAAACTTATACAAAGTTGTTCATGGGAAAATAATGTTGTTTTTGTACAAATGACAATTAGGAAAGAGTGGCATGCGTTTGTATTCAGCCTCCATAAGTCAACATTAGAACCACCTTTTGATGCAGTTACAGATGTAAGTCTTCAGGGTAAGTCTAGATCAGCTTTGCTCAAATTGAAATTTTTGCGCCTTCATCTTTGCAAAGTATCTTAAACATAGAAAGATTAGATCCAGGTCTGGTCTTTATCTAGGCCATTCTAGCCTTATATTTCTTATGCAAACCATTCTTTTGTAGCTCTGGCTGTAGATTTAAGGTCCTTGGATTGTTGAACTGTGAACCTTCACCACAGTGTCAAATCTTTTGCTGCGCTTTCTGTCAAGGTTTCCCTGTATTTATAATGCTGCCACCACCATATTTCACCTGGGAATGGTGTGTTTGTATTTGGTGGGGGACATGCAGAGTTAGATTCTCCACTACACAGCATTTTGCATCTTGGACAAAAAGTTACATTTTGGTCTTACCCAACCAGGACATCTCTCCTCACATGTTTCCTGTTTCTCTGAAATAATATTGTCTTAACTGAGAGTTCTTTCAGTAGTTGCCACTATAGACTAAAACCCAGATTTATTAGTAGTTGTTAAGTAAACAGGCTGTCTCTCAGCGTAACTAGTGGTTATGTGCAGCTCTTCCAGAGCCACCATGAGCCTCTACCTGCTTTTCTGATTAATATTCTCCCTGCCCAGCCTGTCAGTTTTGATGGACAGAAATGTATTTGTGCTACACTTCTTCCCTATTTTGGACTGAACAGTGCTCTTTCAGACGTTCGAATCTATGTCCCCTAAACTTGATATAAATGTCTTCAGAACTTTATCCCTGCCCTGTTTACTGTGCTCTTTGTTCTTCATGATGCTGTTTATTCCCTAATGTTCTCTAACAAACCTCCGAGGTCTTCATAAAACAGTTGGATTTATACTGAGATTAAATGAGACGATGATAGATTGTTAGGCCTGTCACAATAGCAAGTTTTCTGGTTGTTTAATTGCCGGAGTAATTATCGCAATAAAGGATAATGTTGTTTTGAGAAATGGTTCAAGTAGCAAATTCATAATGACGCAAGTTCAGCTAATAAAAACAGCAGTAAACATTCATTTTGCAAAGAACCCTTGACACTGGAATTGGAAGATATTTTAAATATCCAAAATAAAACACAACAAAAACAATAATGAAAACAGGAATAAAAACCACACACATTCAAAATCATAAATAAAATAGACTCTGATGTTTCTGAACAAAATTGTTTTTCAAAAAATGATAATCGGACTGGAAATTTTCAAGCTCATTTCAATTTATTATGCAATTAATTAATTAGTTACCTTTTACAACAGGCTGACAGACTAGTGTTACTTTGTGCATTTGTGTATATGTCAGTAGTAATATTTGCATCCAATATCTAAAGTGTTTAACACTACCTCTTTCATAATCTGAGAATCTGGGCTTTATTACAGGTTTCACATGGGACTCAGATTTGTACACAGCTTTTTATGAGGCACCATTAGCTGTTACAGTGTAGCTATCTAAACAAAAGCCTGTGTAAAAAGGAGAAGTGACTCAAAATGTGCCATCAGCAGACCTTGTTTCACAATAAATCTTGTCCTGACTCTTGCTTTCTTCACTTTCGTTCTTTACTTCGCTGTTTGTGTACTGAGCAGCTCCTCAGCCCCTCACTCATAATGAACCACACATTCACTTAAGTGCAGGAGAATAAAGCTGTCTCTTCTTTTATTGTCTCTCAGGGGGATCGTCTCATCCGCTCAGCCAGCCCCACAAAAGGGGTTTCTGCAAAGAACCCGGCCAGCATCCCCTCAACGCCCCACTCCGCTCCGATACCATCAAAGGCTGTTTCAATGTCACCCAAAACCATTTTTCCCTATCCCTCCCATCAGAGCACCTCGCCCAAGTCCCCCCATCGCCTCAGCTTCAGTGGCATCTTCCGGTCCAATTCCACATCGACGAGCATCAAAATTTTCTCCAGAACCAGGAGAGGTAAGTGGATAAGTCACAATCATAATGAAGGTCCCACTTGTTCATTAAATGACGTATTCTTAGCTTTATAACTCTGAAAGCAAAACACTGATTTCATAAAGGAGAAAGAGCGGTGAAAAGGAAGTTCCACTCAAATGGGGAAACATGTGTCACATTATTTGGGTTTCCTGCACTGGTTAAAGCCACATCCAGGTCCCTGTGCTGCTTGTGATTGAGGTTATGCAGAACATGTCTGCCTTCGTCTACTCTGCTCTGCTCGACATTGTGGCGCAGACTTGAAAGAAGAAATGTCCACCTCGAAAAAGAAGAAGGAGAATAAAACCACTTCTTTTCACTGTGGTTCTCTGCAGTGAAGCAATCTCACGGTGGATAACCTGTGGAGAGATTTTCCATGTTATTGTTGTCAACAGTTTTTCTCTAGGAAAAAGGAATTGGTTGTCTTTGCTTTTTGAAGGCCAGTTTGTTTTATGGAGTTTGGCATCTGAGCCATTGGAGGCCTGCCAAAGTGCATTCACCAGCTACTACTGCAGCTCATTAGGGCATAATCAAAAAACAGGGAGAAATAAGACCGAGTAGGTAGAACAAGGCCCTGCTTTATGAAGCACAGACCTAACTGGCAGACTTTAAGCTTTCGTGTCTCCATGCATTTACGGGTTTATCGTTACATAACAGTTAACAGCCTTGTCTTCATGGAAACAGCTCTGCTGGAAGCTTCATCAAACAGCTACACGAATGAGTCATGCGTTTTTTGGCGCGCACATGAACCCATTCTTCTGTGTTTCCTCACAGAGGGTCAGTTTGGCAGAGGCTGGTGGAACATCTCGGCTCGAGCCAAACCTTATCATGCTCAGCTTCCTCTGGAGAATGGCATCGATCGTAAAGCAAACAAAAAAAATAAATAAATAAGTAAACACAACAAGAACACACTGCAGCTGATTCACTCCTCTAAAGGGACCAGCTTGGGTTTATTAGTGTGATTTGTTTTGAGATGCAGCTTAATCTCTGAATGATCAGTGGAAAGCGGGATTTAAACTGAATGTCAAAGACCGATTGAGTGCTCATTTCACAATTTCTCTCTACACTGCTTTTAAAAACTATTCACACCCCTTGAATTCTTCCACATTTTGTTAGTTTACAGCCACAAACTTCAGTGCATTTTACTGCAGTTTTATGTGATAGACCAACAGAAAGTAGTGTGTAAGCCATTTCAATCATATGCATGATTGAAATATTTTTCTGATTTAAAAATCTGAAAAGTGTGGTGTGTATTTGTACTCTGCCTCTCTGAGTCAGTTGGACAGATGTTTAATGCAGTCAGAGGTACAAACAAGTCTTTTGTCACTTGTCTCTACAGACTATGCTAGAGACTGAAATTTGTGTCTCTTATCTCTGTGAAATGTCTGTAAGTCAGTCAGATTGAACAGAGAGAAGGAAATACAGATGATAATTTTTGGGTAATTAAAAAATTCTCGATTTGAATTTTTAGGTTTGGGCCATTCAAGAATTGCAAAGTATTGAGATCTCCATCCATGTTATCAACTCTAATCAGCTTCCCTGTCTCTCCTGAAGAAGACCATCCATGATGCTGCCATTACCAAAGAGATTATTTCATGGTGATCTTTCTTGTTAGATTTTTTTTTTTAACCATACAGCATTTTTGCTTGTTGGCTAAAGAGTCTGGTTATGGTTTTATCTGACCTGATTGTCTTCTTTCACATTAGCTTTGTCCCCCGCTTAAGTTTTTAACTTATGTGCTTCCGAACTGGTCATCTCTTGGCCTTTTTTTCTTTCTACTGTTTTGTAAATGGCAGATTTATAAAGTAAGTAGTAGTTGTAGCAACAGATTCTCCTGTCTTAGTTGTGAATTTCTCCTAGACCTCATGTTACCAATATCCCCCTGCCTGCTTCACTGACCAACACTCTCCTTGCCTGACTGGTTAGTTCAGGTGTTTAGGTTTTACGCTCTGCCAAACATTTTCAATTTTCAGATGATGAATAGAACAGTGACATTCAGAGTTTGGGGTTTTAAACTTCTCCACAACCTTTTTCCTAAGCTGACTGCTGTCTTCCCTGTTCTGTGCCCTTCACAGAACAGCTGGATTTATACTGAGATGAAAAAATGGGACTCTAGTTTCTATTTAGGTGATTTCTATTTACATTTGGTTAAACTTTTTTTTTTAATTTAGAGGTAGCAGAGTAAAGTAAGGCAGCATATAACACCCTGACACACTTAAAGAATGTTTCCTTTCCCTTCTGCCTCATAATTATATACTACTTTGTTGCAGTCTACCCTACAAAATCCCAACAATAGATTGTCACTTGTGTTTGTAACAAGGCAAAATGTGGAAAAGCTCAAGAAATTCGTTTCCAAGTCATTGAAAATCAAGTGGAAGTTTCTGTTGATGCTTTGCTTTCACCACAAGGGGGTGCTGATAGTAAAGTCATTTTCGTAAGTTTTCTCTCCGGACTGCTATGGCACCTCCTCTTAACACCACAGAATTTTTTTTTTTTTTTTTTTTTTTTTTCAAACTCCAGAGTTTGCATCTTTTTCACATGCCACTCAACAGACAACAGCATTGTCTTTGATATGTTTGTATGTATTCAAATATGAGCAGAATGTTGCACCATTCTGGTCTGTTTCTAAGTGTTTTCCCCCGTCACCTGGACATTGTCAGCCTCTTGCTGCTGTTGCTGTTCCATCGCCTTATCTGGAAGCGACCAGACTCTCAGGAGCTCCCTTCACATCCATGTACAGTTTCCCCCCCTTCTCTCTCCCTTTTGGTTGCCAATGTGCCTTTTGTTGTCAGTAAATAAAGCAACTGGGTAGCTTTGACCTTCTTCGTTCTTGCACACCAGTCCTTACAAGGTATTACTATGTTTCTTTTAGCTAAGGAGAAATCTCTCCCACAATGAAACATTACTTTTCTGGTGGATTTAATATCTGGACAGTTTTTATATTTACTAGGAGTGTAATAAAATCCTAAAAGCATAAATCATTGATTAAATTTGAGCTCCGAAGTCATGTTGCCTGTTTACCCCTTAAATAACATGTTAATTGAAATCTATACTTGCCCAGTTTGAACTATTATGAGCAGTTGGGGGGCATCAGTAGAAGATAGGAGAGGGCAATAGTATTGAACTGCAGCTTTCTGATCAGCTGACAGAGCATGGGATGTCCCGCTGCCGTCATCTGACAGGGGGGCTGGTCTCAGCAGTCTTAAAGGTCAGGTTACAGACACCGGACCGCACAACTGTCCCCGAGCTGGGCAACCACATTGTGTTAAACTGCAAGATCAGATGAATGCGCTTACCCCCAGAAGCAGCCTGACGAAGTGATCTCACGTGATGACTGAGCGAAGCAGATGTTCTTGTGCTGAATTTACTCCATGAGGAAGAGGGAGGGCAGGGAGACGGCCCGCCTCAGCCAATCGGCAGGGATTTTTGTGTGGACTCGCCTCCTTTTACAGCAGTGGAGCGACTTGCTATATTAGAGAGATGCCACCCACAGCTGCACCTGACAATTTACTGCGCCAGCACCTTTGAGAGAGAAGGAGAGGCACCCCGATCTAAGCATCACTCTGGCTCTCTGGAATTTACAGCTTTGACATTCTTGTCTTTTATTTTGAATTTATGACCTGCATACTGCCTCCTGCTGACTCAGTTCTTACTTTTTCTTCCTCCTTCTTATTTGCTGTTCACGCCATCTTATATGTTGGAGAGTTTCTCTAATTAATTCCATCAATCATCATTTTTACTAATCTGGATTTATTCTCAACAAACAAACAGAGCAAAAACAAAGTAAATAGAGAGACTTTCACTTGGGGCAGTTTTGAGAGTGTGTTCCATCGTGATGCGGATGGTCATGACCACACTGAGTCTTGAGCCGACCACCCACTGCTTTCCATGAAGCGGTTTGGCAGCCTAAGGAGGAGCAAGAAACGAAAAGAGCAGGATGGGCTAGAAGGAAGGCATCCGTCCGAGGCTTCGTGTCTGGCCGGTAACGTTCCACACTTCTCACTTGTCTCACCTATAATAGGATTTCCAGCTTTCTTAGACACTTTTTTTCTTGTTCTAGTGAGACTCTCATATCATGAGAATACATTTTGCATTAAGTAGAACTGTTGCAGTGTAAGTCAGCAGTGAGCTACGATGTCTTAAATGTGGTTTAAGGACTCACTGGTGCAACAAATTTCATTTTGTTATTTTATGCTTTATCTGTCCGCTGAACTATTAATGTTTCTGTTTTATCTTGTGTTTATTAATCAAGATTATCGGGACTAAGAACTGTATTAGCTGAAAGGACCAGAGAGCTAGACTATAGCCTACAAAATAACCAGCAACATCAATATCTCAATGGAAACTATTTTGAGTCATTTATCTGCAAATCTACTTTTATGCGCAACAAGAACAGATGCGCACAGATTGTATTCAATGTTGCAACATTTGAAAGTGAAATCTTTTATCTCTTATCTTTGAGGAATGCATATGACAGCTTGTCGTCTTAGTTTGATTGACGCTTTACTTAAAAAAAACAAAAAAAAACTATGCCTGCCTCAGTCTGGATGCATTATGCAAAACCTTTTAGTTGTCAGCTTTTGTTTGTTTTTTCTGACACAGGTGTAACATGTTTTTGTATGCTGGTCAAGCTGAATCATGCTGAAATAACTTTCACACAAAGTAACAGCCAACCTCTACTTGTAATCACTCTAACTTGGTTCAGTTTCTCTATCTTATAGCCATTTAGAAAAGACAAGAGGGATGCAGATTGTATAGGTGACGAATGCTGTTCATGATCACCATTACAGCAACACATAGAGTTGAGGCACCACTGGTGCAGCTAACCTCTAATTTCACACGTGCCGCCATTCATCTGCATCAGCAAACACAGTACTGGGACACTAGCTTATGGAGCTATAGCTAAGTGTGTGGTCCAGGCAGTGAGCAGTTTTTTTTGCTGCAGAGTTCATATTAAATGCACCTTTTGTATTTTTTGGGATTAAATATTATAGCCAGCATTGTAGGATTTTGATAGAACAATAAAAAACTGAAATTAATTAATCCGTTTTCTCGCACCAGAGTAATTTATAGCTTCTCTACTTCATGTCCCTTCGATTTCATTTTTTTTCTGTCCTGTTATCCGAGGGGAGTTCAGAATAGCGGCTCCACTTGGAGCAGGTCACTAAAATAGAGTATAAGCTGTCATATCAAGATGAAGTAGATGTTTCTGGGTAAAGCAGCCTGCATGTTTTTCTTTCACATTTGGATATTTAATATTAATTTGAATGATCCTTGGAAAATAGAAGTGGTATAAATAATAATAAAAAACTGATTTAAGGACCCATTGAAATATTCTATAAATTGCAAACCACAAAATTCCAGCCTCTGTTTTGGCAAAAAGATAGGAAACTGTGACTGTTTTTCCAGCTTCAAATGGCTAAAATTGCACAACGGCATATCACATCATGTGCACATGAATGAACGCTGGGATTAAAAGAATCCTAGACTTGTACCAGGTTATGAGGCTCCTAAAAGTTTTTAAAAAATGGTGAAATTAGGAATTATCAACTTTGTTGATATTAACCTGCTTGGTTGTACAACCAGAAAGAGAATAGGCAAGTTAAACTCTCATGGAAGTTCTGCAGGGAGAAAACTTTTGGTCTCTGAGAAAAACACAAGACCCAGACTAATGTTTGCCAGAGAGAACACCAACAAAGTCCAGGACTTCTGGAATAAAGTTCTATGGATGGATGAGTTTGAAACTTAATTGCTTGGACACCAGAACAGAGATATTTGGCAGATTCCAAATCCAGTATTTTAGGAAAAAAAAAAAATCCTACCTATCGTAAATCATTAAGGTGGAAGTGTCATGGTTCAGAGATGCTTTACTGCAGCAGGATTTGGTCAGCTCACCATCATAAATTCCACCATGAGGTCTTAATATGCATCAGAGGGTTTTTGAGGAAAAAGTGACCATCTCTGCAGCATGACAATGACTCAAGACAAGTACTAGTTAATCCACCAAGCTCTGGCTGAGAATTAAGAGATGGAAAGCCTGGGATTGGCAGAATCAAAGCCCAGATATCCACAGATATTCTGGGATTACTTGAAATGGGCTGTACAACCCCTTAAACATCTCACAGCAGAAAGTGAGGAGCAGGGAAAATGTTCCCAAGTGTCTCATTTCGGTTTTGTACAAGCAAGCCACCATCATGGAGGATGTTATAACAGGATGTCGTAACGTCTTTTAGAGATTAAACAAAAATATTAGACATTGATATGTAAAAAAAATTTGTAAAAAAAACTGAATAGTTAATGGGGTGTCTCAGTTTTTTACTATATGTGGGAAATATCACCTCCCATAGATTGTTTCCTACTTCAACCGGCCTCAAATAACTCTCAGAGCTTTTGAATGTAGTTAATTCATTTAAAGAGTTTTTTTTTCTTTGACATTTCCAGGAAGTTTGAACTGTAATCATGAAGGAAAGGGAGAAGATGTCTTAGAATCCTTTCAGATTAATATTTATTTAAAGAATAAACACAGAGCAGTCTAGTGGTCTTTGACAAGTGGTTCTCACCATCCTCTTTTTCCAGCGCTGCTGACAGAGTAATCTCTGCACAGCTATTTAATCTGCCCTGATGGTTGTTGTGAGGAAACAGAGTTGGTTTATCTCTCAAGCCGTTTGATGATTTTCCACCTTGAGTTGCTCCAGAGAAAAATTAGACAAAGGAAAAAAAGGTCTCCAAGAGAAGAGTAACAAAGCAAAATAGACTTTGCTGGAACTTTTTTTTGAGAAATATATTGCAACCAAGTCTTAACCAAGTCAGTGAGGCTTGATAAATCTGATTTGTTGAGGCTGTTTTCTGGTGTCTCACTGTCAATGCCATTAAGTAGCATTATCATAATAGTCACCTCATCAGGATGTCATCAGACAAATATCACTGTGGAGTTTCATGAATGTGTTTTCATAGAATTATTACTCAGTCAAGACCAAAATCCAGCCTACTTTTGCAAATCCTGTTTACTTTTCAGAGAAGAAACAGTTCCAAGTCACAAGATAACTGTATCTTTCTGACAGAAAGCAGAAGACTAATTCAAGGTGTTAGAGATGCACAGAAATTCTAAGAAGTAGAAACAAAGAATGCTCTCATTTCAAAAGCTTACTGTCCTCTAAATTAACAGATGATTCACTTTAGGAAATCTTGACATGCATTTAATTAAACATTTATCACAGTGGCTACAATGTCATGCACACTGTGTGATTTAACAAACACAGGAATGTTATCTGTGGAATAAAAGATTTCTTCAGCTCAATCCAATGTCACAATCAACGTTGTCTTTATAAGGCCTGGTCAGAGCATTAAATCTGCAAAAATTCATATTTTTATCACCCTACAAATTTCATAAAGTGATATCATAAATTTTGACACGGTAAATATTCATCATGGAACCTTACAAGAATTTTTCATGGATTACGTAATTAAAAGAAAACAAAATGTTTATCTGTCGTGATCTGTTGTTCTCTTGCTATTATCAGAGAATCTGACGCAGCTGCAGATTACTTTAAGATAATAGAACAATGGAACAGCTGTGTGGAAAGTCAGAAAAGCCTCCCTTATTTTGAGAGACTAGTTTCTTGCTTTATTTTGGCTCAGCCAGGAGGAGAGGGTCACAGAATCCACATTGCTTAAAGTCCAGTGAGAAGTTTGCACAGTCTATGATGGTTTGGGACGCCATGCCATCTGCTGGTGTTGCTCCACTGTGTTTTCTGAAGTCTGCAATCAATGTAGCTGTGTACTAGGAAATTCTGCAGAACTTCACGCTTTCATCTGATGACAAGCCATAAGTAGTTGCTAATTTTATTTTCCAGCAAGAGTTGACACTAGGGCTGAAACGATTCCTCGAGTGATTCGAGTACCTCGATTATTAAAATTCCTCGAGGAAAACTGATCCGCCTC
>CAEGAE010065385.1:0-91574 GCA_903067095.1 Girardinus metallicus | reverse complement strand
TTATGAACGCTAATTTCGGCCAGCCGTTCTCTCCCGCTCCCTCCTCAAGCGCTCGGAAGTTCACTTAGGTCTGTACTCCGGCGTTAGAGCCGGCTCTAACTCCGGCGTTAGCTCCGCTTCGTCTGGCGGTAGCTCCTCTTACTCCGGCGTTAGCTCCGCTTCGTCCGGCGTTAGCTCCTCTTACTCCAGCGTTAGCTCCGCTTCGTCCGGCGTTAGCTCCGCTTCGTCCGGGGTTAGCTCCTCTTACTCCGGCGTAAGGCTCTAACGCCTTACTCCGGCGTTAGCTCCGCTTCGTCCGGCGTTAGCTCCGCTTCGTCCGGCGTTAGCTCTGCTTCGTCCGGCATTAGCTCTTCTTACTCCGGCGTAAGGCTCTAACGCCTTACTCCGGCGTTAGCTCCGCTTCCTCCTCAAGCGCTCGGAGGTTCACTTATGGCTCTGACGCCGGGGTAAGTCCTCAGAGCCGGAGTAAGCGGCGTTTAGCTGCTTACTCGGATCAGCATTGAGCTAAAAGCAGCTAACACCGTGTAGCTCCAATATCCAACTTGAAGTCACTGTGGCATCAACGCATGCGCGATCTGATCTCTGAATTATGCCCCGCCTCTTCCGTGACAACTCACACATACAATAGGTGAGTCTAGTTTATATGTGCAATCTTAGTCTTTTATGTATGCATGTGAGCAAAAAAATTGTATGCATGTGTGACATTTAAATAGTATATATGTGCAATTTTAATACTTTGTGTGTGTGTATTAGTTTTTAGTAGTGTGTGAGAGAGAAAACATAGATTTAGTCCTAAACGGCCCCTCATACTGCCCCTGGACTTACGTTCGTCCGTTCCCTGGTCTGTTTCCTCCCTCCTCCTGTTCATTTGTTCTTTCGCCTCTAATCTATCCTCAAACTATCACCTAATGAAGGTGAAGCTAACACCTAATGAAAGTCTAACTAACAGTTACTTTTACTCAATCTAACAGTTAATGAAAGTCAAGTTAATAGGTTCTCAGCGCTAAGATATGTGTAAAAAGTCACTGATGACCTTTTAAATGCTTATCTTCTATTTTATTTTTCTATATTCTCCTTAAAAGGACTTGATCTCTCCTAAAGGGGGTAGCAGTATATGCAGGAGTAGCAAATGTCCAATCTTTTGAAGGAATAATAATGTTAATTAATATTAATCAGGATGATTTAACACTAGTAATTCCAGTCCATAATGATTACGTTTCTCATCTCTGAACAGGGGGTCTTTGTTTATTATACACAGAATCACAGCAGGGATGTTTCTAATATACACAGAGACTCTTTGAGAAAGAACAGATCACAGGAAGACATTTTTTGATCTTTCTCCTGTTCTCTTCAGCTTTCATTTACCTTCTCCCACCTCTCACAGAATAGCCCTTTAGTTTTGTGACCTCTTTTCTTTTAATCTCTCCCTTTCCCCTCCTTCACACACTGGTCTCTCAACAGGCACAAACACACCTACCTTTCATTTGTGACACCACTGTTTTCTTCTCTGTGCTCCCACCACTCCTTTCCCAGTGGGAGGCACAGAGAGGTTTATTGAGTCTGAAGTGATATCGTTGTTATTGCTCCCCTTTCGCAGCATACACAGCAACACACACACACAAGCAGAAATAACGAACGATCAAAGGCATGCAGTTGACTGAGCAGGCAATGAAGGGACTCAAACTCACACAGAGACAAGAAAAAACAATAATACCCACTCGTACACCTCAGAGCTTCTCTGTCAGCCGTCAAACGTGTTCCCACTCGGTAGGGGGGTGTCTTGTGATCAGCCAGCAGTGTGTTTATGTAGGTGGTGTTTGTGACGCCAGGCATGTTCCCTTGGGATTAAAATCTTGTCTTGGGGTCAAACCAAGCTGGACCTCCCAACACTCACACAGTCACACCATCAGTGACCTAGGGATAGAGTTAGCAGATGTCACTGTTGTCCAACAGAACATATTAGCAGACTCTGAGCTGCATGTTGGTGTGTGCTGGCTGTTTCCATGAGGCAAAGCCATCACAGCAACACAGATGGACACACATACATTAACAGCAGCTTTTTTTTTTTTTTTTTAATTTTCTGATGTAGAATTTTTTTTCCTCTTCATGTGGATGGAGATGTTTTAATTCAAGCTAAAGGAAAGAAAGACAAGAATTCAAGTTTCTGATTATTCCACATGAAAGCTGTAAATACTGAAATGTTCAGATTAAAAAAAGATTCATCATAAAAACTGTATAGTGTGTAAACTTGAATGTGTTCTGGATTGCTAACTCTTATGTAAAGTCGACTTTTTGAGCTTTGCATTATGTTAAAATGTTATTTCCTCTTCAAAAACATGCCTGAAGTGTTGATTTGATTCTGTCTTTCTTTAATCTCTTTCCATAGCCATTCTGCATGCAGAAAACGAGCGCTGCCTTTTCAACAAAGCTCCTCCCCAAAGCTGCAGTCTCAAGCCCAGCTTCGCCTCACAGAGCACACCTACCCTGCGACTCTCCCACTCTGCTCCTTCAGACTAGCAGCAGCAGCAATTAGCAAACATCTGGTGGAACTGTGCATCTGCTGAGTGCTTTACATGACCTACTTCTCAGGTAAAACCATTGTTAAAGGATTAGTAGAGGAGTGATGTTGTAGTGACTTTGTGAAGGTGGAGTTTCATAAATAGCATGAGCTTCTTAAAGAGACAAAGGCCCAATTTCAGGGCATTAAATGACAAAATCAAATTTCTTTTTAGTTGTGTTTGTCATGACTCCACGTGGTTGGAAAATAGATATTACTGCCCCTGATTCAATCTCATTAAAAACAACATATTTTCTGGTTTATATAAGAAATGTCATAACACCTGTTGGGATGTTTAAGTGGTTATTTCTAAGGCTGAGTTCATCCATCCACAGGAGGAAGTCAGGTATGTGGGTGTTGGTATAATAATTCCTGGGAGTATAATCTGGCAAAAACCCAACCAGCCCTTGGATAAATAAGAGTCCTAGCTCCATACCAAAGCCTTTACCTGAGGTATCTTCATAATGTGTTTTTATGCAGATAGATGCAGTGGAAGTAGGGGGTGATGGATTGTTTCCTGTATTCTGTGGACTGTTGAATGAGATTAAAACATCTCTTTTCTGTATTTAGTGTTACGTGGAAATTTCACAGCTATAGAGTAAGATCAAGAGCATCTTGTGCCGATGTGTCTTACGTCTAACCCAAATTTAAATAATACTTAGTGATAATTTCTACAGTAAGAATTTGTTGAAAAATATCCATTTCTAAAACCGTTCACACTGAGTCCCTTTGTGTGCCAGGTTTTTGTCATGCATGCTGAAATACTGCGTCTTCCCAGTTCAATGCAGTGTTTTTTATTTTTATTTTTCCATTTTCTCTTTAGAAACACCCACTATCTGGATGCCCTTGACCCATATATGACATGATTTTGGCCATCTAATTTAGATTTAAAGGCCTGTCACATACAGACATCAAATGCCTTCACTCTGGATTAAATCCACCCCATTGATCCAATCTGGGGAAGCACAGCTGGGGCTCTTATGGGATAATGGCGTTCTGTTAGAAATCTAAACACAGGGTGAAAGGCTGAAATAGATTCTCGTTTTTACATTTGATTTGCTTAATGGAAACCAATATCAGTATTGATGGTTTGTCCCACACAATGTAATTTTTAGTTAGAATTAATGGCTCTTAAACGTTCCGTTAAAGACGCAATGATTTTTGAGGAGCAAACCTACGTAAATTAAAAGCAGCGCTTGTTTGTTTGAGATAATTACTGTGTTTTGAAGTAAGAAGGAGGATTACAAACAGGTCTTTGAACCTGGATATTAATTTGTTTTCTTTTTGCTACTGTTGGGCATTGGGGCTTAAAAAGGATCAACATTTCTCAGTTGACTGGCTTTGGGGGTCAGTGCATTTTTGGTGTGATTATGTGACTGTCTAGACCAATGACATTAATTTTTGTTTTGTATCTGATATCGGAAAAACACATATTTGCATAGATTTGAGCACTCATAACACCAGTATATTTTTAGTCTGGGAATCTTTAAGTGATGGGGATTTCTGAGGTTTGCAGTAATTGTTCCTTTGACTCCTCCACACTGCAAGATTTAAATTTTACCCGTTTTTACAGAACATGATGCAAATAATAATTACAATTATGAATTTTATGTATCATAAGCAATTTTTTAATTAAGAGAATTTTTTCCTTCCTGTTGCTGCTGCTTTGTGTAAAAAATTGCAACACAGTTAAGTCAACATGTTTAACTTGTTGCAGATCACTTTAAGAGTTTCAGTTCTCTTGTCGGCACATATAGCTCTGGAAAAAATTAAAGAGACCACTTAAAATGATCATCTTCTCTGATTTGACTTTTTATTGGTCTATGTTTGAGTAAAATGAACATTGTTCTTTTATTCTATGAACTACTGACAACATGCCTCTATAATTCCAAGGAAAAATGTAGTTTTTATTTGCAGAAAATGTGAAATGGTCAAAATAACAAAAAAGATTCAGTGCTTTCAGACCTCAAATAATGCCAAGAAACAAGTTCATATTAATTTAGAAACACTACTAATGTTTCTACTCAAATATTGATTCCACCAAATTTTGATTTGGTGGAATAACCATGAGGTTTCCAATGGGGTTCAGTGGAGTGGTCTCTTAATTTTTTCCAGAGTGTCTTTAAAGTGTAAAATGAAATCATACAATGGTAAATTTTGTAGTAGTGTCAAATATGCCTCTCAGATATTTGACAATATCTGAGAGGCAACTCTCATGTCTGAAATGTTGTCCCAGCTCGGCTCAGCTGGAGTTCTCATTACACATGCCGCAGCATCAGATGTGAATGCTGGAGTAACACATCCTTTCCTTCCTGTTGCTGCTGCATTGTGATGTAGAAATAACAAAACCAATACTTAGCATTAGAAAGGATTGTTGCTTCTCCATGTGTCAAGTTCTATCCACTATCATCTTAACTTATTTTCCTAACTTCTAAAATATCTGAAGTTCTACAAAAGGCGATACACAAAGGAAACGGGTTAGTATCAAAACAAGCGTCTCTCCATACACCAAATGTTTCTGAAGGCTGGAAACTGTCCACATTGATGCAGGAACTCACTACGGATGTTTTTTGTATTAGACCAGAGAGCAGACCTTCCTCTGCTTCTACTTAATCTGATTGCGAGACCAAAGAGAAACATCAGAAAGTGCAGTGAGTACAATCAGGCTTAGGAATGAAAGACGTTTCTTACTTTGGCCAGTGTTTCTTTAGTGCATCAACAACTGTGCCATTAAATCTATTATATCCTATGAAATGAACTTATTCCAATAAAAATACATTTTTAGACAAAGGGTGTGATCACAGCTGAACAAAGACAATATCAGCTTTCTCATATGGACCCTGACCTCCTCTCTTTGTTCCTTTTAGCCCCAGAGCACATCCTAACCTTTAACAGGCCACTCTTCCAACATGCAGAGGATAGCCTGGGGAGAGTTATAGGACCCTATCCAAAAGGAAAGACGAGAATACAGCTGTGTTTATATAAGGTCATGCAGCTTACAGTTGAAACCAAAAGTTTCAACTGTAACCATGAGAAATCTTCTTTTCTCATGGTTTGAATTTAAATCAGACCAAATTCTAATTATTTTTGCCAAATGCCAGAATAATGTTTTATTTATTAGCTAAATACTTCAAACTCAGTGGTTTACATACATTTCCACAAATGATTGTGTGTGAAAATACCAGTAGATCTACAGTTTCTGAAATACTCAGACCATCACTTAAATCTCCAGATGTTTGCTAGAACATATAAGAGAGCAAATATTGTCATGAAGATCAAGAAACACAAGTTCAGAGGAAATCTAAGGTTATGAAATGATATTCTAAGTTTTGAACATCACATGGAGAAATCGTCAAATTAGAAACCTCAGACAAATGGTTCACCGGCTACCATTATGCTGTGGGGATGCTAAATATAAAACCATAGCAGAAGAAAACAAACTAGAGTTACAACTGTGCTTTCAGCTGAAAACCACTTCTAAAAATAAATTGTTTAGATCAAAACCTTTGTTAGAATGACCCAGTCAAAGCCTGGACCATCAATTTAGCTAATCATTCTAGGCAATCCAGTTCATGTTTGACCAATGCAATTATTTTACATTTTAAACTAGAGATAAGTAAATTATGCCAAGACTTTAACTGGACACTGAAGGTGAATTCACGCCAGCCTTGTTTAGTCAGCTTTTATCAAACTTTGGTTTGTTTGTCTAGAAAGTTCGTTTCGCTTGGGGAGGTGTGAATGCCAACTGAACTCTAGTCCATATGCAAACCTTAGTCTCAGTTTGGTTAATGTGAGCTCTGGCACAGTTTGAATGCATTATGTGGATGCCAAGTGGACCGAAGACCACTCCAAAAGCAGGATGTGGACTATACTGGAGGGTATTCTGGGTAAATTCAACCAAAACAAACTCACCATTCGAACTCTAATGGAAAAATGGCTCATGGTCTTTTGCCAATGACTAAAGAGAAATCCTATAACTGCTAAAATCTAATGCTACTCTGTTTTTGTTTACATTTTGTGAAAAAGGAAGTTGTGTTAAATGCCTTCTTGTGAGGTTTTTGTATTGTTGCCTTCAGTGGTTCATGGTGCAGCGCCACCACAGGCGAGGAGGGGAACAGGTTTTTCAATTAATTTGGATTGTTTGACATGGCTAAACACCTGAAAATGTAACATGTTGCAATATTGATGATGTTGAAACACTATTAAAATTGGGTGAAGTTAAATCAGATTCCAACTTCACTCTTGTAACCCTGCAGTGATTTCTGGACATGATTTCCTACTCTGCTTATTTCCACAATGAACATGGAAGCAATCAGTATAAGACTTAGTGGTGGCATGGGTGATACTTGACATTTTGTCTTTTGTTTTACAGTTATGCCACCCCAACCACACTGCCACTCTGCAAGGTGAGCCTTATATTCATGTAAATAAACATCTTACTGAAAAGTAAAATAAAGTTCTGCTATATCAAAGTGAAAACATTCAAAACTATCACATTATGTTCATAAATAAATGCTAACCTGATGTCACCTGTTTGGTATGAATAAACCATCAAAAAAACAAAGCCTGCCATCATCATGTTGTATAATCACAATTAATCAAGGAGATTAATGATATTCGCTTTTCTTGTGACAAACGCACAGACATAAATAACCAACAGTTCAAGCTGCAGTCATAAGGGTTGTGACTGTAAACAAAAGCTAATGGGATGTTGCTGATTGCTGATTGAAGTGGCCTTTACCAGACTGACATCCAATCATGTCTGGTGGATAATTGGTTGAAAGGGCGGTCAACAAACATTTTTCATTTCGAGGGAAAACAAGGAAAAGAAGCAACCGCCTCACAAAAAAGAATCCGGTACAAAAAGCAGAAAGTGGTGACCATGTTTAGGAAATCATAGACCTGTCAGATTCTCTACATCTGTGCAGCCCGGAGTTCATATTGACAATGCTTCCTCTGCAGTTCTTTGTTATTGACTATTCAGAAGACCTACTCAATTTCCCAATAGGTCACCATGAAAGCCCTTCAGTGTCTTTTTCTGTGGAGGTTTACATCAATATAGAGATTATGCTACTTTTTTGTAGCCTTAATTATTATCTTCATGTATATCTATGACTATAGAAGCGGTTATTGATCCGGTGGTATTGCATAGATGGTCAATAATCTGATTCACTTTATTTTCCATACATTTTACCCTCCATTTGTAGTTCAGATGTGCATTGATTTCTGCATTCAGCAGAGAATGCTTTGTGTGTATTGTGATTCTGTGTTACCACAAGGTTTCTCTACTTAGAAATAGCAAAACACTAATATATGACGCACATAACGCACTTTTCTTGTTCAAGTAATTTTGTTTAGTAGTTAGATTAAAGATAGGTTTATACAACATTCTCCACAATTATTGTGTGCTTGGTAAACGTGCAAAAACCCCTAAAATAAAAGAAGTAGCAAAAAAATCACACAATTGTTTTTTTCTATTATTCCAACAGTTTGCATATAGTACATATACAGTACAGTATACTGCACCAATTACATATCTATACCATAAATTAATTGTCCAAGTTATACTCCCTATTTTCCCGGCACATAAATCTGCCGTTGCATAATAGCCTCTGTTTCTCAAACTGCATAAGGAGTCATATTTATATTCTCACTAGTCACATTGAGCAGGATGATAAGAAATGGCAAAACAAAATAAAAAAATGAAACTTCAATTTTGAGGACTGCAGCACTGAGAAGCAGCTTAGGGTCACCAAATGTTGATGACAACCACTAAACATGATTTACACTTTGTCCAGTAGTTTGTGAGGCACTTACAGTAAAAGAAAGGTATTTCTATTGTAATATCACAAACATAAACATGTTGAGTTTGATCTATGCTAACTGGACTTCAATTGGAGCAATAAACAGAAAAACACACTATTAAGTACGGTGGAAGATCTGTCATGCTGAGGGTCTTTCTTTTTCGAAAGGCTATGGGAAACCTTTATAGTTAAGTCTTTCAGAAGGACAGTGATAATCAAATGAACAACAAAGTGGTTCACCAGCCACCAAATCAGCCTTTTACATGGAGAACTGCATGATAGAGTAAAAAAACTGGAAAAGGCTTCATTTTTTGAGGTGAAAAAAACTCTTAACACTGTTTATTTAGTTAAAAATAAGAGTTTTATTTTGTTAAAACCAACAATTTTTGAACACTTAATAAATGTGCTAAATAAAAGGTAATATTTTTATCCTTTTTACGGTTCTTGAGTATGTTGCTGCTATAAAAGACAATTTCATTTTAGGCCTTTTTCAGACAGTTTTACTAGGTCTACCCACCTTAATGAAATATGTTAAGGTGAAATATGTCTGATGAAAAGACAAAAATATACATTATTTATCCTCAAAGGTGCATGCAACATTCAAATGAAGACAAAACAAATGCTGGTTAGATTAGTAATATATTTTTCCCGACCTGTGTATGTATATGATGGGATTCCAGCACACACAAGGAAAGCCTGTTTAGTGATGCACACACCCTTCCCCCTCCAAATGTCAGGAAGCATCGATTGTGAGGTTCTGAGAAGAAGCCCACAGGCATTTTCAGATTTTGTTTGTCTCAACAGTGAGATATAGATAATACAAAAACCTGACAGTGTATTTAAAGGTCAGACCTAACTGTGTTGACTTCAATGTGTAACAGACAGTGAAGGAGATATTTGGCAAGAGAGGAGAAAGTGGGTGAAAATATTTGTAGAAAATGGCCAGAAATTTCTTTTTGTCCTAAATAATAATAAAAAAAAAAAAAACAATTAATGATTTTTTCAGTGTTGGAAAAATATCCATTTGTTATTGATGGTTATTTTTCTTGTAAAAATTTGCATCTGATTATCAGTCCTTCTCTGTGTGTCCATGTGGTTGTTAGGTTTGTAAAAAATTGAAAACCAAATGTTCTTTCTCACAGAATATTTTCTGGGCTGCGTTTTTGAGCATCATTGCTTGTGGGCTTTGATAAGAGTGTGAGTGGTTTGGAGGCTTCAGACGGTAGCAGGATGTGCTCCAAAAGCATTTGCAGATGGACCAAATGAATAAAATTAAGCCCTTTTTATTATTCTACTGAGAACAATGATACTGATAATTTTCCAAAACTTTCTTTTGATAAATTGTGAAGCAGGGACAAAATAAAAATAAAATGCAAGTTTCTTTTTGTGATTCCCTTTTCAAAAGTCTTTCTGATGGAGTTTTGAATTGTAAAACGCTACTTTTTCAGAGATTGGTCCAATTTTATGGAGCCTAAATTATACTCCGTGTAAATCCTTGAAGCAATCTACAGCGTAACTATTCAAGCAAACAGCACTAAAATAGCCTGTATTTTGAGTTTCGTCATCCATTTATATGCTTTCCAATGATTTTCCATTCTGTTATGAAGCACTTGATTACAATCTCCTGTTGGGTGTGTTTATGTGCTTTATTTATCATGCACACTCTTTGTTTTACTATCCATAGAAAGTACTCCTGCTCAGTGCTTCAGAGTCTAACCTTGTCATCCTACTGGATGGAGTCAGAGATTTACTACTTTTTCCTTCAGTAAAGTAGAATAGAAACAGTCTTTATTGGAATTCGTGTGTAACAGCAGCAAAAGTTTAAAGGTTCACACAAAAAGTTCATAAAATGTTAAAAACAATATATAAAGAAATAAAATTACCAATAGCAATCTTATTAAACATTGAAAAAGAGACTGTTTACAATACACTGTATGAATGCAGAAACACAGATGTGCAATAACAGCTAAAACGTTATTTAAAAACGAGTAAAATCAGAGTATGGCGCAAACACCAGCATACTGTATATATAAAGACTTATTGAGTTTGTTGGGAGGGGTGACGGTTACAAAGTCTGACAGCTGCTGGGAGGAAGGATCTGCGGTAATGCTCCTTTGTGTCCTCTGTGTCTCTGTGATGATCTGGTGACCTGTCCAGGGTGTACACCGCCTCTAGGGACAAGCGAGTTTAGATAATGGATGGATGGATAGAAAATTGTGATCAGAGGTTGTACAAAGAGAGAAAAGTGAAGTTTAGGAATTACACTGAAGTGCTGCTTCCAGTCAGTTCAGCCTCTGATTGTTTACTGCCCTCAGACAGTTTCACAAAGTTCACATTATTAATCTATTGTTATTTCTGATCAAATTCTGCAGCTTTATGCACAAAAAGCAGACTTTTTATTTGTGTCAACATTCGTTTAGAAATTTTCAAACCAGCGTTTGCAAAGTATAATATTCAGTGTCTGGTCCTGTCTTTTATGGGAAGCAGTAACAGAACCAGACCACACACATACAGGCTGATTAAAATCTGTCTTTCCACATTATCAACTCCTGCTTAGCAAATTTAATCTCAGTCCACAGGCAGTAATCCATCAGATGATAGATTACTCACCAAGGACACACACACACACACGCACCCACACACACGTTGCCCACCATCTTTATTATATGTGACAATCCTCTCACAGAGAGAGCATCCCATGACACCAGCTGATACCGTGAACGAAACAACTCACATCCACATGTTGCCTTACGTGGATCTGATCAGATGTGAAGCTCATCTGATCATGATCTTCACATGATCAGATGCACATTTACATCCAACGTGCAGGACTGAACCCTGAATGATCGCATGCTAACATGTTGTTCTTTTAGATAGTCGCAGTCTTAAGTGCAGCTACTCAAACCATGATTACGTACAAACTAATCTGTATCGGTTTCAGTCATGAGGAAAACATGCTGACTTGTTATCGCATGTTAGAAGAAGCACGCTTATGGGGATTATTCTGATGCAGACGTCTATGAGTGCTATGTAATCACATATAATCTGTAATTAAACAGACACTGGCCACGGCCCTAATATAAAGCATAATCCCTCTGACCTGGTAAGAATGTATGCTACATTTGCTGCTTAAACCATGTTAGAGACAAACGGGGTCAGCATTGTTTGTAAAAGAACACGTTATGCTGCTCAGATTATGTTTTGAATCTGTTGCATTCTTACTTTTGCAGTTTTGGGTTTTATTTTTATTCTTAGATCTTGGAAAAATAAATGCACCAAACAAGCAAATTGTGTTTGAATAAAGATCTGTTGAGGTTTACACAAGGACATTTCTCCTTTGCTTTATAACTTACAGTTGTCAACAAGTTGATTTTTCCCTACAATTTCTGTTGGCTGCTGCTTAAAAACAGCAGTACAAAGTCATATCTCTTGTGTTGTTTCTCTTTAGTTTCAGTTAAGCAATTTAGATCCTTAAACTGTGTTTAATATCAGAAAAATATAATCTGAGTAATCACAGAAATTAGATTTTTGAGTATATTTGGCTAAAATGTAATTGTCCATCTGTTAAATCATGACGTTGGTGTGAATACCATCTCTTTATGGCCGGGTATGATTACTGCTTGATCAACAGAATTAAGAAATTGCTTAAAAAGAACTTTCCTGACAACATGAAGTAGGCTTAAAGATTTGAAGAAGCACCACATCATGCCTGAAATGTTTAAAAGTTCAGGACAGAAGGTAAACAAACTGATTCCCATCTTATCAGTCTGGAAAATATACATATAAAAAAGCCATTTCTAAGCATTTAGGACTCCAGAAAACCATGGTGAGAGCCAATTAAGTAAAATGAAACTGGCTGATCCACCAAAATTACTCCAGATGTTGTTGGGCTGCTTTGCTGCCCCAGGATTTAAACCACTTCATATAATTAATGTAACCATGAGTTTTGCTCTCTGGCAGAAAATCCTGAAGATGAATGTCCATACATCAGCTGGTGACCTTAAACTCGAGTGTACTTACATTACACTGACAATGACTAAAAGAAACAAAAAAAGCAAATAATAAAAAACTAAAGAATGGAGCAATCTTCAATGGTTAGTGGGGGAGAGGCAGGTTATTCTAAGGACGAAAAGCCAGATCATCACTGTGTTTACACAGTGATTACAAGACACATTTGCAGTGAAGTGCTTCAGGCAGATTTCTGTGTGAAAAGTAAATCTTTTTAAACCATGCCAAACTATTTCTGCTTTTCTAATTCCGTCTTCTCTCTGTTGTTTCACATTGACTCGTTTTCATTTTGGTTTTTCAGTTCTGATCTCGCCTTTGGGCTGCTTCGGGGCTGCCTGTGTTGCACTGTCTCTCCTTTGTAGCTTCACTCAGGTCCTTTTTAGCTTTGTCAAAAAGACAGCAAACATGTCAGGTTATTTCAATGTGGGTATTCAGTTGCCAAATAGTAATTCATTCTAAAACATTTGTTGAACAATGGAAATATAATGATTATACAGATTTTATGATGGCAGAAAAAGCTTCAGCAAAGTCTCATTTTAATTTAAAGAGCTGGGATTACATTTTGGCAGTTTGAGAAATGGCTAATTTTATGCATAGAAACAGAGAAGAGGCTGATTTTATGGAGAACTACCAGCAGAGATGGAGAGATGCCAAGGAGTCTGCATTAGTCTGAGATCAGAGTATCATGTAATGATCCTTCTGTTCTTCTCGATGTTCATTCATGTATGTGCGCTTGGCACGGTTAATCGCTCTGATAGTGATATCTCGTCAGCCTCCCTGTATGTCTGCTCATCACTGCATCAGCTTGCTTATCAGCCTCCAGCTCAGCCAGTCGGTCTGCTGCTAAGCAGGTCACCAGCCATGCTCTCAGAGCACCACCAACCAGAAAAGCCACACAGTAATTGCTCCCTCTTCTTGTGGCACCAATGAAATGTCAAGTAGTGTTAATATTACATGTCCTTGATGGGGCACATGAGAGATTTGCTGCAGAGGAAGATTACTTAAATATAACGTAGCTCCTTAAACCTAGACTATATGTGTACAGTTAAAACCAGAAGTTTACATACATTGGATAAAAAGACACACACTTTTTTCCCTCACTGTCTGAAGTTAAATCAGACCAGACTTCTTGTTTTAGGTCAATTAGAATTGCCAAAATGATTTCTATTTGCTAAATGCAACAATAATGAGAGGAAGAACATGCCAGAGATTTATTTATTTATTAGGACTTTCCAAATAAGAAGTTTACATACAGAGTGGTATAAAGATAGATTCTAGAAATTGACCCCAGAATAAAAGCCAAATACCTTGTGGAAAGCCATTTGGTGAGGAGGAAGCCATTACTCCAAAAGGAAAAAGCCAGACTGCAGTTTGCAAATGTACACAGGGACAAAAAACGTCATTTTTGGTTACATGTCCTGTGGTCTGATGAAACTAAAGTAGAACAGTTTAGCCATTATGTTGCATGGTTGCATCATAGGGATGAACCCCCAGGTACTTTTTAGAGTCTAGCATTTCCATGGTTCCCTGGATGTTCATCAGTGTTGGCATACTGGGTCTGCACCTGTGGGAATACACCTTCAGCTCCTCGCTGTTTACCAGAAGATGGTCATACATAAACAATACAGACTTCCTAAATTTCAAGTTATTGTCAAAATATACAAGAATTCAGAATTCAGACTCAAATAGCAGCACAAATGACCAATCTGTAGCTGCTTTGACCATGGACCATATTTTTCCGTAAATTGGAATATCAAAAAAAAAAAAAAAAGTTTAATGGAACTACTCCAATTTTGAAAAGAGTTTTTTTCTGCTGTATGAAATTTATTCTGTTTCACAAAAATTATTTTGTTTCACAAAACGAATCGTGTGACCAACAACCAGATGTTACCACTGGCGGAAAAGATGAAGAAGATGACGGGAAGTGATAGGAGGACGATGTTTTTTTAATGATTTGGATTGTGTTTCTTATATAATGGAAACATTGCAATTGTGAAATTGTGTTTTCTTTTTTTTTTGACATTAGGAGTTTACTGACAAAGTTTTGCGCACATTTGGAGTGGAAACAAAGCTGGTTTGCCATGTCAATATAACCATCATCATCCTGACGATTGAATGTGGGAGTTTGCAGGATTGCTTTAATATTTTCTAACGGTGTTTGAGTTGTTCTCCCCTCACAATTTTATTTACTAGACGTATCTGTAATCTTTAGAAAGCCTTGTGCTTGGACAACCAAAGGATAATCTTTTCTGGCGTTGTTCCCTAGTGGCGCCCCCTTGTGGTGTACTTCACCAAGCAGAAATCAATTTTACCAATTATAAAAGAAACAGATTTCACCAGATGAAGTAAGAAGCTCACAGCGGACCTTGATACAGACTTTGCTTTGATGAGAAATGTCTTATCCTAGCAAGATGTAGTGACACGAGATTTCTACATCCTACAATTTCTGGTTTTCTGTTTTTTAACATGGATCTTCATGAGGCAGTAAATCTATACAAGAGTGAAGACATCTTTGGTCTTGATTGCATCAACTTACAGTCTTTCAATCATCTGCTGACAAAAACACTTTGTCTACTGAAAAAGATGATTGATTTAAATTGAGTCTTCAATTCTAGAGACGGTTTACATATCTAGATCATAAATTGTTTGTATTTTCACATTATTTATGTTGTCTGTGCTGTCACAACTGACCAAATACAACTAAACCAGCTTCCTCTTACTGGGTAGACCACCACCCAGTCAGGATACTCTGCTGGCCATGTACTGAATATGCCTCGCCATGTAATGAAACATGTCTTGTTTGAGTGATTTTGGAAGCATTTCTTCCATTTTGGCCCCAAAGAGCAGCGCTGGACCGGAGCCAAGATGGCAGATGGAAGCTTGTCTGCAGGGTTTGGATTCCTGCAGAATTTCTAAGACAGCAAACACAGACAACTGGCTGGAGGAAGATGCTACCGTGACGAAGATGATGGGTTTTTATTGTTTCTCTTACTGTGTGTTAATCTCTCCTTTCTGATGCAGCGTCCATTCAGCCCTGCAGTTTTTACTTACTGTTTTCTATTTGCTTCCATACATAAAAGTTTTCTGCTATGCTTTAACGATAATTCAAACCCAAGAGAAATAAAAATTATCTTCACTCACCTTCAGTTTTTTTTTATTATACATTGGTAAAGAAATTGTTATAATTTCCCAGGTATTAAGTCCTCATATATTTATTTGCACATTTTAAAACCAGAGTGAATTCCTTCTTTTGCAGCTGTGTGTTTTTAAATGCTTTGATGATTAATGATTAGAAAAATTTAATTACAACCTTGCTTTTCTTTGCTGTATCTGATTAAAATTAAGAAATGCTAAGGTGGCTTTCACTTTATCTGCAAATTTGGCTTGAAGTTGGTTCCACTGAACCATTTAATTCAGAAATTGTTGAATTTCTGAATACCTTTTTGTTCTGTCTTCATTATTTCTTTTTTGGCTTTCTTTTAGTCTTCTGGTGAATGTTGTCTACATTTCTTTCCCTTCCAGTCTTTTACCATCACCATCCTGTTTGCTTCGGTCTCTATCCATCCCTCCAGACTGTCATCCCTCTGCATCCATTTCTCTCCTCCATTGCTATCTCTCTCTCTCTCTCTCTCTCTCCTGGAGCAGAATGTATACACCCGGTTGCCATAGCAACCGGAGGAGGCCTCATGAGCCGGTGGATGAACAAAAGAGCCAGAGCACGTTTTCCACCATGAAGAGAGAGCGAGAGAGAGAGAGGAAAGAATGAATGATGGAGATGGCGGACAATCAAATTTCATTTTTCATAGGCGAGGGGGTTTGGTGTGTGAGGAAAAACCTGGAGGAGTACCTGGT
Source organism: Girardinus metallicus (assembly GCA_903067095.1). Taxonomy (NCBI): domain Eukaryota; kingdom Metazoa; phylum Chordata; class Actinopteri; order Cyprinodontiformes; family Poeciliidae; genus Girardinus; species Girardinus metallicus. The sequence goes on along the minus strand of CAEGAE010065385.1, from coordinate 75,353 downwards.
GAGGGAGGACAGGGGGAGGGGTGGGTGAAACAAGTTCATAAATGAAACAAAGAGAAAGAGGAGAAAAATTATGAAGAAGTAGGAGAGGTTAAGACAAAAGGCTTAAAACAATAAATGACATGATGATCATTACAGCAGAAAATTCAGGTGATTTCACTCTGAGGTGGACAAGATGGCAAATTTTAAAGAGAAAGGATCATTGTTTATTCAAATAGTTAAAAAAAATATGCCATGAAATGTCATATCTTGAGTTGGAGGCCTGAAGATTGAAGCTGTTGCACATTATTGTGGATATCATGTCTTCCAGATGGCAGGAAGTTAAACAGCTCACTGAAGGGTTGAGAGGGATCACCTTCAATGCTGAAAGCTTTTCTCCTTCCATCGCTCTACAAAGAAGAGGGGGAGGTAAATGAAACTCAGCCATTTTATTTGACTAGTGCTGCACTTTCTCTAAAAGCAAGTGAGCATCTTTTTGCTTGAAAATATTTAAAAATCAGCTAAAAATAATTCCACACAACATGAATTCAAAAGGTCAGTAGATTCCCAAATCAACGGTGCCAAACATTGAATATTCATTGATCTGTTTCATATTTTCTTGCATCTCAAAAACAAACCAAGTAGTTAGTTTGTTGTTGATAAATGGGTTGATAAATGTTATGTATTACAGCAGAAAATGTCATCTACAGTCTTCCTTGTTTCCACTCTTTATGGTTCAGCCAATCAGCTCCTGGTAAAATGAATGGCGTTCCGGGATTGGCTGCTTTGCTAATGCCAGCCAATAGCATGTCAAGTTAGGCATTTTAGCTTATGAAGCTGCATTTCTTTTGAATATCCTACATGTTTTCAACCACAAAATGTGAGACTAGGCAGATTGTATGCAAATAAATTGGAGTTATATTTCACAAAAAGATCAATTAAAATTATCAATTAAGTTATTAATTACTGTAAATCACAATTAGAAAGAATACTTCAGACCCAAACTGTATTAGTTTATCTCCAATTAACATGTCTCTATTCCAGTTTCTAAAGCTGTCTATTATTTATCTGAAAATATAATGAAAATCCTAATGAGGATTCGATGGGAACAAGTGCGTAAAAACTTTGGCCTGCAGCCTAAATTATCACAAAATGATCGTTTTTTGAGTGTGCTTCTCTTGTTTCGCCATAAAATACTACTCCAAATCACCACATTAGACCATTAGGTAAATTAGTACTTAAAGTTTATTATCAGCAGTTCAGCTGATTGCAGCTGTGCCATTGTTTCTCTGAGTAAACGAAAAGCTCATGACCCTCCATATACATGAGTTCTTAAGGGCACAAGTGGAACAACCATATTCAATTAACCTGCCAATTAAAACTCGTCTGTGATGGAGTGTGTGTGTGTGTGTGTGTGTGAGTGCATGTTCTCTGAAACAAGATGGCCCTATGCAAATATAATTACACCAATTAAAGCGTGGAGTCGCCTCAGAGGGGGTGTGTGTGGAAAACCTGGCAGCAGCATGTAGGAGTTGGTGTGTGTGTGGTGATGGGTATGGTGTTTGGATGTCTGCTTTATCTGGTGTGTATGTGAGTGTGTGTGTGATGATGTAGATTCATGTGCGTGTGGGTGTGTGGGTGTTGACATTCTGGTAGAGAACTTCTCCTCACACCCTTCCCTCCACCTCCATCAGCACCACCGTCACACCCCCCCCCCCCCCCCCCCCCCCCCCCCCCCCCCCCCCCCCCCCCCCCCCCCCCCCCCCCCCCCCCCCACAAGCCAACTTCCCTGGGCTTGGCTGCCTTCTGGGAGTTGGAGGCGCTCAGAGCTAGTTTGCAGAAAAAGAGGAGAAGTGGATGGGGACCTGTAGAGAAATATGTATACATGATAAATAAAATATATAATTTGATATTTAGTGGGTCTAATGACTTTAGCTTGCTTTGTGTAAAAAAAAAAAGTCAGCTATGAAATCTTATAGTGAGTGAAAAGCACTTTTTAATATTAATTTAATGTAAGTGGACTAAATAAGGATTGTTGCTTTTGGAAAAACTACATTTTAACAACAGAAATTAGAAAAGGATGTTACTGTAAATGGATGCAACATGGATACCAGCCCAGTGGTTCTTTACACACAGAGAGAATAACTCTACAGATTTTCTCAGTCGCTTTGGTGCGTTTCTCAGAACAGGATTGAAATTCTCAAAACTACGTGTTCAATCTTCAAATAATTTTCTCACTTGTGCAAACCAAAAATGTTGTTGCTCATTTCTGTGGACAAATTGCAAATACTTTTGTACTTCCATGCAAGTGATTATGTGCAATTCTCAACTTTTTCCTAGATCTCCACTTGCTGATGTCATGTTGATCAAATTGTTTGATCAAATTGTGTTGATAAATGCAATGTTTTTCAAATTTTGAGAAGGATTTGAGAAATGCACCAAAGAATCAGAGAAAAACTGTAATACCTCAGTATTACTAATTAGAAGTTTGTAAAACCTCTTGGTATAATTTTTTTTTTATTTTTTTTTATGGATTAGCAACTTAGGGTTGGTGTGAAGCTTAATAGGACAAAAAGATTTGCCGCCGAAAATATTTTTGCATCTCAAGTGAATTTCAGCAACAGACCAAATATAGCTTCATTCTTTGTTTTAACAGTAAACAATGTTGTTCATTACAAGGAGCAAACTTCTTGGATTTATTTACACCTTCACCTTCTTGGCTAGGAAACTTTAATAAGGTGTACAACATTCACCATTCTCATTAGAACATGATTATGTTGCCACATCTTCCACAATCAGACCAAATAATTCCAATACTCTGACAGATACTATTTGACAGCAGGGTGTTCAAAGCAGCAGGCATCTCGCCAAACCAATGTAAAAACCCCCTGACATTTTCTGGTGATGTTTGGGTCTGTTTCCCCCACACAATCCTTTAACCGGATCCAAAAGTCCCTGTTGTTTAGCCGAAGGGCGGCCGCAGTAAACAAGCCTGTCAGTTTAAATTGAGTCTTAAAGAAACTACCGGTTTACAGTCAGTGGGCGACAAGAAGGACTTAATTTATGTTGACTCTGTTTACCCACTCTGACCGCAACACAGTTAAAGCCACAACAAAGCTGTTAAGTTATATTAAACCCCTCAGCGCTAGCAGACTGACAGTGATGACGTGAAAGTCTCAACTGCAGTTTATGGACAGACAGATATTCTTCCTCTACTCAGCCTTTTTTCCATAAGCGAAAAAAAATATGCCAGTGAAAAAAATCTATATTCAAGACTTATTTATTTAAAAACAAGCTCCAATATCTTGCTGAAAAGTTACTTGTAAGTTAGTTTTGACAAGAGATTTCACTCACTTCAATTGCACACATTAGGAGATGAGAGGTTAGCCAGGGATTGAACTTATATATTTTCTGTCATTTTTCAATAATACATTCGCCAATCTCAAGCGATATTCAAGGGATATTCCATTTCCTCGCATCTATTTTAGGTATAACTCCCAAAAGAATAAGGAGAAAAACCTCTCCTGATTTTCTGTGATTCTGTTTGGTCGTCTGCTAATCAGTAAGCAGATGCGTATGAGGGACAGATGCCTCACTCAGCCTCCTCCCTCACATCTCTGTGTCCCATAACCCCAACCAACCAAAAGATAACGTTGGCTGAGTTTCTAACATTATCCAGTTGGAAAATGTTAAAATTAAAGAGCTTTTAGTGAGAGAAAAAAAATCTCATCTGTATGCACAGTTATTGGCTGTAGATAATATAGTTCTTTATTGCAGTCATTTAATCCCACAATCTGAGTGTCTGGAATTAGAGAGGGGAACAATTGTGCCATTGACACTTCTTACAGATTGTATAAAATAAATTTAACCAAGGTATTTCTAGTTTGTACTTTGACGTTTTAAACTGATTATATTTTCTAGAAACATCTTTTTAGTAATCTGTGTTTTCACAGAGGCTCATCTCTATTGGGCACTTTTCAAATTGGGAAAGACAAGAAAATATAATTCAAGGAAAGACGGAGAAATGTGTTTTCTCTGCCAGGGATGCTGCAAGAACAAAATGACATAATTCTGACCTTGTAGCTTGTCCTTTCTATATAAGAAGAACTTTTTTCTTTTAGTGTTTCACAAATCTTGTGTGATTGCACAGAAATATGAAGTCGTGATGGTTATGAGGTTCACAAATCCTGCAGGTGGAGGGAACTTTGAAGATTTTCCAGGAGTTCTGCACTTGAATTCTTGCAAAGTATGAAATGTCCCACAACCTCGAGTCAAACAGTTTATGTAAATATATGGACGTATTTCAAAAAGAAATCCGGTTGCTTACATGCTTCTGCTGGATGCCTTCACACCAGAGGCTGCGCTAGACTTTTTCGTCAAAATCTCTTTTGACGCTTCATTTTTTAATATAACAATATATGCAGTAGTATTTATTTGTTTTAGCTAATATTGAATTGGAAAAAGCTGAATTTATTTCAAAGTATGAAATGTCCTGCTAAATGTTTTCAAACGCACTCAGAGCTGTCTACTTGTGACGCAACCATATCAAATACATTTCAGATTCGTTTTAGATGGTTGCATCACAATCTAGAATGTATTTTGGTTCCAGTTGTAAACACAGGATGAGGCTAAATTTACCTCACACTTTAAAAACCATGATCTATTTTTGGTGAAAATCTCTTGAAGCTGTTCTCAGCAGCTTCAGTGGTCTGACACCAGAACAACTAAAGCTCTCTTCTCATTCAAACAACAAGTGCTTTGAGTGAAAAAGCCTTAAAAAATTCTGCTAAAAGACTCTGGAAAAGGAATATTGCACATCTGCTCGGGTCCACACTGCAGTGCAGACATGATGCTAATGACCTTAATCCAAGTCAGTCAAGCTGTCAGCAGGAATTAAGAAAAGATTATGATTATGGTTAATGTGTCTAACTAGAAACACAATGCACAAGATTTTTTTTATTGCCACATGTAAGTTTAACAATATAAACTTGAGTTGATATGCTGCAACTTGCAGATTTTCTATCAAACTGATAAGCAAAGAAATGTTGGTTATACTGCTGGAGAAGGACAGGCCTTGTTGTAGAAAAATTATTTCAAAATGTACAATTAAAGCATGGAAAATATACATTTCCTAAATTTGGTGAAGACAAATTATGTCGGTGTAAAGGAATGTAACTAATCTCAAATGATATAAATGCAATAATTAGTCAGCAAAAGTTGAAGTTAAAGAAGAAATTTGCTGAGTGGTTTTTCAGTTTGCCGGCCACCCTTGTAGATCAGATGATTCATCATGCAGGCAGCTGCTAAACCTTCCCTCAAATTCAGAGTAAGCTGCTGTTAAAATGTTCTTCCTCTTCTTCTGCACCCCACGCCGAAAATCCTATTTCTCAGATTTACACGGCGCGGCTCTCCCAGGTTTTTCTCAAGTATTTTTCACACCAGTCGAGTATTAATGTCCCAGGGAGCTGTAGGGCTTCACTTTGTACCGAGTACTTGTTTCTTCAATTAGATCTCAGCAGGGTGGAGGGGTACAATGTCGTAGTCGCCGCAGGCTTTCTCCCACTCTCTCGGCTTCTTCACACACTCAGGAGTGGGTTGATGGGATTAAAGGGACATGCGTTGTTTTGGGTGGAACGCCGGGTATGTCAGCAGGGACTCCATTATGACGGTCTAAGAAGACAATGTATGATACGTTTAAGTATTGCAGATATTAAGCAGACAAATAGATCCTTTTACTCAAAGCTGGGATTCTTACTTGGTAGACGGAGAGGTAAATTGATTTGTAGTAAGGGCCCAATTAAAAGTAAACAGGTTGTTGTTGAGGAATGTGCATCTTTATTGTGTGTTTATTTTAGACGGTGAGTCTGGTTCAGGAGGGAGTTCATGTTGGCATAATCTACTTAATCTGATTGAGGGCAGGCTCATCTTCACAGCCTCAATAATTGATAGCACCATCTGCTGTGGAGCTGGTCCACTGCAATGCAAAGAATTAGGTTACAACACCACAGGCTAATTGCATTTTACCTTTGTTTGAGACAAAGACGATTGACACGGGGTAATTAATGTAGCTGGGATCTGATGTGCTATACATATACGATGTCTGTAAATGTTTGGGTTTGTGGACAGGTACAGCTGGTTTTACATTAAACTAAACCAGATCTACTTTGATTAAATTATACAAGCGTTTGCAGCAAAAATAAATAAATAAAATTAAAGTAAATAAGAGGTTTTGCTAAGCATTTGGAACCTTTCACACAAAATGTCTATATTTCTTACTCCTTCAGCACAAAGTTTAAGTATAAAAATTTATTATTCTGTGGTAAATGTGAAGAGATGACGCAATCCATTACCAAAGCTGTACTTTTTACCACTTTACTCAACTTTACTCATTCTAAAGTTCTCTATTTACTAGATTAGTGCTAAGGAAAGTGATTTTTACTTTCAGATTCATTGCATCAAAGTTTTATTTATTTAATGTAATCGGAATTAGTTTTGCCACACAGCGAGTAATAGCTTCATAGATTAGAGGGATTATTATATCATGCTAAGAGTTTCTGGTTTTAACAGTAAAACTTTTACTTTTATCAAGTAAATATTTATAGCTGTTAGAGTTTATTGTTTTGTAGTATAAACAAAACAGAATTAAAGAAAAATTTCACCTTGTAGGATCATTGGAGCCTTTACTGTGACTCCTTAATTCAGTAAAAGTGAACTATATAATCTTTATTTGAGGTTCTAGTACAAGAATTACTTAGCTATCTTTGGTTATAAGTCACTTTATCAGCACATTAGATTTCATAGGAATCAATTTCAGTGACCTTTGACATATAAGTGCGTGTGTTTTTACAGGGTAATCTGTGTTTCTTTGACGAACGAGTCTACAAATTGCATATCCGATAAATGGCTTCTACATCCAATCTCAGATGAACATCAGCTGCATGTGGAGTCCATGTCTGTTTTTCACATGACCAGACCGTGTTTGTGTTGTTCTTTTCTTTGGCTTCTAAATAATTCATTGCCGAGCATTGTTTTAACATCTTTAATTTACAGCACAGAGACCGATAACACACAGTTTTCCCAAATGATGCAATGGTGGTACGGGCAGGAAGTCGTGTGCTAATATTTCTGAAACTTAAAACAGTTTTATTAATGATATAAACATCAAATGGCTGGGAATAGAGATAAAAGATGAGCTTTCTTAAATTAATGTCACGAGAGAAGTGAAACCTAACATGTTACCTTAAAGTAAAGATACATTGGAGGGTTTTAGGTTTCGTTTGTCTAATTCAGCTCTTATTAGAGGATAAATGTACAAAACCAAGACATTATGGTGGTGTAAAGGCAGAAATACAGCTTCAGTCAGATACTTTTCTTATTTAGAAGAGTAAAGTGACAAACGACATTTTTAATTTTTACTGCTGTTTCTGATAAATTATTGAAACATAATACAAAACTCAGATTGCAGACTTGGTAAGCATTGCAGTATTTTCCCTTCCTTTTTGTTTTCATGCAATTCTGACCCACAGGATCACAATAAAAAGCTCCTCTACTGCACTCATCGGGCCACAATAGGTGAAAGAAAAATCATGTTGGAGAAACACTGAAATAAAAGCCGAACGAAGGGCATTTCAGGCTTTCACCTCAGAGGCAGTACAAGGCTGAGAGCTTTTGTTACAAGTACCTGCAGTTTTCTTTCTCATATTGCAGCGTTGTTCAGCACAAGAGGAGGAGAATCTGGGGAGTGAACCCTTATACATCTTATACATGCACAGCACACGCTCATCCTCTGAACAACCTCCCCCCATTGAGGAAAAGCTCTTTGTTTTATCAGAGCTTTGTCCCAGAGACTGCTTGTTTTCTGCGATGGGACAGTTGCATTCCTTGTGGTTGACCTAAAAATGTGTCTATATTCAAGTTACAAAATGTGCATTTTTACCTCACGAAGATGTTTGCATCGTGCTTTTGTATTGTTAAAGATAGATATGCAAACAGACAGCAGGAAAAGACACATCCACATAAGTCTCTGCATCCCCAGCATTCAGTTTTTATGCACCACAAATCTGGAACAAGCTTCCAGAAAACTGAAAAGATGCTGAAACACTGAGTTCCTTTAAATCAAAGCTGAAACTCCACCTGTTTAGAGCTGTGATTGATTTCTAGTGACTGGAACATTGACCACTATATTTGATGCTTGCTTGATGATTTTGATGATGGCGTTTGACAAAATGTAATGTTTATTTGCTGTTCCACAATTGGTTACTGTATGGGATTACGGTTTTATGCTTTGTTGCAGTTCAAAGTGTTCAAGGTAGCATTCAGAGCAGTTATGTATTTTATCATTGTCAAAGAGCACTAAAACCAAGCTGACATTCAATGCTGCTTAATTCCTCTTTAAATAACACCACTTCCCCTTTTGTTCTACTTGAGTAAACATGGTTATTCGTGAATCAGCTGGCAATGAAATGTTTTAAGTGTTGATCCAAATCTGGAGGCTTACCTGAGCTCAGTGCTTGAATCAACACCCCCCCCCCACACCCCCCAGCAGAAATCAAGCAGCACAATCCATTGTTTGAGGATTAGAGGCAAAGGTTTTTGAGACATTTGTTCCATTTCCTCCTCAGCAGAGGTAAGAGACGGGGGGTAAATCAGTTGGCCACCAGCCGGCTGCAGCCCAAATACCGTGTAGTATGTAGGTTAAAGACTGACCTCCATGTCTAGTAATCTTATTTAGCCAGACAATTAGCATGGAATTCATAGCTGCAGCATTGTATTTGTAATTTGCCTCATTTTTTTTGGATGTAAAGAATGAATGAAACATGGACAGACGGAGTAAAAGTCTTCATCTTACTTTGCTTTAAAATCAGTCAAGAGGGCAGGGAGACAGAGACAGTCATAACTCACAATATCATCAGTTTAACTCAGAAATCTTTTATCTAAAAGAATTGGATCTAAGAGTCTGTGCGGAACATCATTTGTCTTTGCAGACCTCTGCACTTGCAGCACATATCGAAAACCAGTGACTAAAAAGCTCTGGGAAGCAATTATTGATTATAAAAAACACACATTGCACCAAAATACAGTGCATTAGTCACAGATTTGCTTAATTTAAATGAATGCAGTTGGTTTATTTATTTACTAACAATGTCAGTGTTGTGTCTATGTCCAAAAACAAGGTCAATGTCGTGTGTGTTTCTGTCTCCCCGAGTGATTCAGAGTCATTTAATGACATTTGCTGGAGGAGCTGATCTCCAGTCTGTCCCCATCACTTTCCCTCCGTCTCATTTTCCTTTCTGTCGTCGTTGTACGGGTTGTTGGTACGGGGTGAAACCCACATTTATGCACATACTAACACATATTTGTATTTAGGAACAAAGAGCCGTGCATGCAGGCCGACACATACATTAACCAAAGGAGCACAGGGTCACGGATCGCAGTCTTTTTACATCAGGTTCTGAATATTAATGTGTGGGGACGGATAAGCAGCCGTGACAATCCCTTTAAAGCCCTGCCATTCTCTGGTTGGTGCATCTGGTTAATGTATGCCAATCTTTAGCTTAAATGTATGCAAATTTTGGTTTTTAGGTGATGTTTTTTTTGGTTCCAGTCTGTGTGTTTCTCTGTTTCCTTCTAAATATCTTGATACTTTTTAAATGATTCAAATAATTTTCAAAAATATTTCTTTCTGCTTCACCTGTCCAGAAGGGGGCAATAGATGTGCTTGTAGCTATCACCCTCCTAATGTGTCATCTTTAGGGTGGCACATTACAGCCGTTGTAAAAAGAAAAAGGAAGACTACATTTCCGTCAAAAAATAACAAAATTTTTGAGTTTGAAAAATCACAAATTTGCTAGAAAAACACTATTTTTCTCTCAGAAAATTTCCAGAAAAAACAAGGAAGTTTCTGAGACTGAAAAGTTGAAAATCTTACCCCTGGTGCACTCTAGTTATTTCCCCAAAAGTCTTAAAAAAGGCTCTGAGCTCCAAAAGTCCGCAGTGGCTTCCCCCCGATGAAGACATCTTTTGTTATACAGAGCGATGTTTAGCCATTCAAAAGTCATCGCCTGCATAAAGATGCGACACGCACAGCGTGAGATTAATCAGGCTCGATTAGAGATGGCGCCGCTCACTTCTTAGCTCCCCTTAGCTTCTCTTAACCGTTGCTGCCTCACCCTTGACCCTTAGCCCTGCTCCTCCTCCTCCAGCCCTCGTCGTCTACCAAATCCTTTAATCTGGTCTCCTCGGTGACCCTTTCCTTTATTCTATCGACTGGTACAAGTCTGTGCCCACGCCCCATGAAATCTGTTGGTCAGCGCTCTTAGCTTAGCCACTCTCCTCCTGGGAAGACGAAGAAGAGGGGGAAAGAAGGAGCAGCGAAGAGAGCTTATGGCTGGAGTACAATTAATCAAGAGAGATTAAAAAACAGACTGAGCGGGAACGACTGCAGTTCATTTTGTAACCTACTTTTTCTAGGACTGCTGTGCTTTATGAAGTGCTTTTGCTCCACTTCTGCCATAAATGCTATATATTTCAGACGCTGCGCCTCCTTCTGATGCTGTTTTATTGACAGGTATTGCAGAAATCACACCAGAGAGAGTTAAAAATTGAACTATGAAAGTTATCATAGCCTGTAATCAAGCCAGATTCTTAGCTTTACCTAAATTTACCTTTTCATTAAAAACGGACTCCATCCACACAAGTTTAAATTAACTAAAATACCACGCTTATTTGTTAAAAAGTTTAACATGGATTGATTTAAAAGCTATTAACAAGAGTGATTTAGTTTAGGGTTGTCATCAGTCATAAAGTTTTTGTTCCTGATATTAATGTGTTATTTCAGAAGAGGTATAAACCTCTTCTGATTCAAAGTTGTAGTAATAAAAAAGACAATATCATATGTTTCAAAACTCAGTAGAAAAATAAATAGTGTTTTTAAGGACACTTTTAGCTAAATACTCTGAAAGGCCTATTTCTTTTAGATATTACTGCAGCATTTGATACTGTTAACCACAGTATTATTTTCTCAAAGGTGCAGAATATTCTCTCACCTTAGCGAGAGAATATTCAAATTTGATATGGAGAGGTTCCTCTGCACTCCAGCCCTGCTGTCCTGCAGGATTCCCCAGGAATCAATTCTGGGTCGTCTCCTTTTCTTTGTACTGGTTCCCTCTGCAGTCTTTTCCTAGAACATTTCTGCTTCATTCAACCCTCATTTAGCGATCTTGAAGACATCAAAGCTTATGTGGCTCCAAATCTTCTGAGCTTCAGCAAAAGAAAAACAAAGGTTACTTTAGTCAAGCTTAATAGTTCCTCACATAATGTGTCAACCAGAATACTGGCAGAGTTCAAGCCAGAAGTAGTTTTATAATCTAAAAGATTAACTTACTCTATGGATCAGACTTGTTTGTCCAGCACATTTCCAAAAATGCTTCATTGGTTTGAAATCTGAAGGATTTGGAGTCCGAATTAAGACATTCAATTGTGATAATCCTTTAGATGTCTATATTCATGTTTATAACGCCATTATGTTATTAAATTGCAACAGTCAGTTATCGTTATATAGGCTACTTTCTTAATTCCTTAGTTTGTTTTGAGAGACATAAAACACTTTTCCGAAATGTGAATGATTGTGATGTTTTCACAGTCAGTTTTTACCTTTCTCTATAATATCTCAGGAGATTGATCTATTAAACTGGTATTTTTCCTTATGAAATTGTTTAACTAAATCTCATGAAAGTCAGTCAGTTTAGGAGGAATTTTCTCTGTTCCTGAAGGAAATTAATCCTCTGCGCACCTGCCGGTGTGACATCACCAGTACACCTGGACTTCCCTCTCTCGGAGCTCCTGGGAGGGCGGGGCCACCGGCTCCCACTCAGCGCTCGAGCCTCTTTGCTGAACACATCCTGAGCGCGAGCCGCTGTCACCGCGCTCCGTGTTTCTGTGATCTCGTTCCTGCGCTCCGGACCGAGTCGAATCCTCAAAGCGATTCGTTCCTTCTTCAGACGTCCATATATTTTAAGCAATGAAGGAATAAACGGTTTTGTTTATTTTTTTTCGCTATTGGGACAGACTCGGAAAAAGCAGGGCAGAGAGCGGAGCGTGAAAAGCGAGGCTGTTCGGATTATTATAGCCCGGGACAGTGGACATTATCCCCAGCAGAAGAGTACGGCACTTTGACTTACTTCGTTGCGTAGTTAGAGTCCAGTGCATTCAAATAAAAACTGCTGTTTTGCTTTATTGGTGGAATACAAACGCTTCACATTTGCACCGAGCGGATGCACTTCTTTCTGTGCGCTTTGTGCAGACGGTAGCTGGTGAACAGACTAACCTGTAGGAGGATAACAAAAGTAAAACGCGTTTTTATTTCTCAATTAGAATAAACCTGTTCAGGTGACGCTGCAAACCCGGAAACTGGACCAGGATGCGTGGTTGAAACGAGCCTGTTGGTGAAGTCAGATCTGCTGTAGCTTCGGGGATGGGAGACGGGATGACCCTCAGCGGTGCGCTGCTTGTTTTGGTCCCGCTGTGCTGCCTGATGCCCGGGAACTGCCTCCCAACGATTCTGGGCGGACTTAAAGGTGAGTACAATCTAGCAGAAGAAGTCAGCTGTTAGCGCATTTATCTTTTCACTTTGTATTTGTGAAATCAAAACAATCCAGCATGTCATGAAAAAAGAGAGACCCCTGCAACTTTATGGAGTTTTTTTTAATTTTATTTACAATTTTCACTTGCATGCAAAGGGTTGACCAAAATGAAGCATTTGGTTCTGCCAGGTATTTTAACCCGACTGTTGTGTTTGGGTGTTTGTTGCCATGCGTTGCGGCCCGGTTTTACGCGCTCCAAAGCGCAGAGCCAAGCGGCTGCCTGTAGCCTTTGTTGCAGGAGTTGATAAATGGAGATTTCTGGCAAAGAAAGCAGGTGCCAGACTTATTCTGCTCCAACCCCAACAACAAGTGCGCTGGCCTGGGCAAAAAGAAACTTAGAGCTGCGAGGCGGGTTGATCCAAACACGCGTTTGGCTAAGAATTTAAAGGAACAGTTCGCTCAAACTAGTTTTCTGCATGGAGGAAATTTATTTTTGTTTCGCAAGAACCGGCAAAGGTCAGGTTCTGCAGCTTTGCAGGGATTCATTGTTTTGCTCATGCTCAGTCAGTCGTGTTTCCTGCAGAATGCATCAGTAAAATAATCTTCATCCTAATTTCAGTGAGGTTTGAAGTGATGCAGAGTTAAAGGGTGACGTGGGTGATAAAGATTTAATGTGGCTTTGAGTGAGGATGAAGATAAGAAAAGCACAACAAGTCAAATCTTTCTGCTCGCATTATCAACAGATGTGCAGAGTTTTATTTCTCCAGAATAACAGCATCAAATACAAAAGTCACTCTTTGATTTTGTGAAGCAATAAGAGCTCCATTATAATTCACTTTCTTTGAATCTGTTCATGAAATAGATCAAACTGTTTTTTTCTTTCTTTTTCTGTATTTGATGTCTTGTGGTTTAGTCCAAACCTTCTCTCTCTCCCATGTGATGGTGCTCACGGCTGGGTTCAGCAAAAAGATTTAGAGGCTGCGTCACTCTGTCCGTTGACCATTAGGCTGCTCTCAGGTCACCTGACGGTATTAAAGGGCTTTGCTCCCTCTAGCTTTATTCTGCAGCAGAGCCTCCCATCCACATCTACACTCTTATACTTGAAAGTTGCTTGTTTTTGAATGAAGGTGAATGAGTTAAGCACTGTTTTATATTATGATGGAACTGTGGACATATGCACTTTGACTGAATGACGAGACATACGCCAGCAAAGGGCAATGAGGGGAATGTTCAGATATTTGGCACCTCAGAGTGGCGTCTCTTATTTTTGCAATAGGACATTTATAGATGAGGACATGCATTACTAGTTTGTCTGCACGCAATGCCTACTAGTTTCAGTCAAGTGTTTTTTTTAAGTGATTCTGAGAAGTGGAGAGCTGCTGAACAACTCTCGAAACCTGTCGTTCTTCTCCACCTACTTCACCTGTGTTATACCTTAAACTGAATTAACACCTCATACATATAGAGTCCCACTAAAGTAAGTGGAAGGAAAATGTGGAGAGGAAGATAAAGGATTCATTGGGTGAAATGAAAAGTGTGATGCAACTTCAAACCTACTAAGATATCGTCTATCTTAGTAGGTTTGAAAAGGAAAGCATCAAGAGAAGCAGCTAAGTAGACTACTGTAGCTCTGGAGGAGCTTCAGAGAGATACGGTTCAGTAAGGAGAATGTGTTGACAAGAAAACCATCAGCCCTGTAGTTAACACAACTGGAAATCGATAAAATACCCATAACAAAACTTGTTTGCACAAAACATACAGGACCAGGTGTGGGGACCACTGACACAGTGGAAACAGCCAACTTGTGGAAGAAGGTGCTCTGCTAAATGAGCAAAATTGAGCTATGCGGCATGGAAGGGAAGATGCCGCATAGCTCAATTTATGCGGCATAAATTGAAGGCAAAATAAAAGGCAATCCTGGAAGAAAAGCTATTAGAGACGTAAGACTGTGGCAGAAGTTCAACATCCAGTGGGACAATGACTCTGAACATACAGCCAGTGCTACAAGATAATGGTTTAGATCAGTGTTTGGGTGGCCCAGTCAAAGTTCAGACCTAAATCTTATAGTGAATTTGTGGCAGGTCTTTATAATTACTGTTCACAGATTTTGAGCTATTTTTCAAACAAAGTAGACAAAAAAAATGGTCTCTAGATATACAAAGCTGGTAGAGTCACACCCCCCAAAAGACTTGTAGCTGTAATTTTAGCTAACGGTGGTTTATTTAAAGAATGACTCAGAGGTCATGAATATACACTTAGACCTTTATTTATTTGTGGATATCTGGAAAATCATTTCCCTTTACTATAATGTGCAAAAGTTCAAGGCGGTTGAACATGAAGGGAGTCTTTAAATGCACTCAGATGTGACTGTTGTTGAGAACTTGAAATGTTTCAGCTGCTGAGTTAAATAGTGATCATCTTTATAATGAAATGTCTACAGGCTCTGCTTGCTTAAGTAGTATTACAGTGCATAAAAGCTTCTTACGCAAGACACAGTTGTTGGTATACACAGCAAGTCAGGTGATGTGTGAAGAATAACATCCAGGAAACATCCTGCTTCCAGGTTCTGTTCTTGTCTTGTCTGGTAACGTCCTACGTTGCTGCAGGAGTGATTGATCTGCATCAGACATGTGGTATTTTATGCAGATTCGGCACATTTTTATTCTTCTTGTAGCATTTGCTAGCATTGCTGATGTACTAGTGTTTAGAGACGGTTGTCATACGACTCGATGAAACTGCACAAGACATAATTGGTTTACCCTCAGGTTGAAGAAACCACTCTAGCTTACCCTGTTCCAGTCAGTTTCACTGGTTTAGCACCAGTTTTAATGCTTCTCATGTGAAACTCGTTAGGGAGTCACCAAACATGGGGCATTGGAGGGGTCTGTCGCCCACCCGTGTAGCGACTTAATGGATCCTCTAATTTACGGTGAGAAAAATGAGAGCTCTGACTTTAATTTCCCTGGCTGGTCAGGAGCTCTGTAGGTGTGTAAGCACGCTCTTGAGGCCACCCAGTGTCCACCGATTTTATCTCCTGAGTGGGCCTTCAAAACTATATTTAATCTTTGTTTGCAGTCAACAGAAGCTTTGCAGAATCACCATTGAAGCGCAATTTCTCACCCTAGTAGCCATTAGATTTAAGATTTATCACCCTCTTGTGACTTTTTGTCTAAAAGCCAACACCTACTTGGATAGTGATGGTTCCTTTGTGGTATTAGAGAAAGAGCTATCATTTTATTCCATTCTGCTGTATGTTTATGTCGTCTGTGGGAATGTGTACTTTTGGTGGTCATTAAAGAGGTCTAATCAGTGGTTCTAGGGAATTTCACATATATTTTGTGACAGGATGATTCTCAGTTATGCTGGAATGATTCATGGGTTGAAAGGAATTTCACTACTTGGACAAATGTCCAGCATTTTCAGCTGTCTTTCTCTGGTTCGATAGATGCAATGCTGCCAGACCACAGAGTTTTAATTATCCCAACTTTGTTATTAGACCTGACCACACAAATATCACTCCTTTTTATCTCTTTATGAGTACTACTTTTAATGTCTGTATAAAGTATTACCTATCACTTTTAATGAAATTATATATAGATAGATAATTCCAACGTCTCCACACATTGTGTTTGTTAATTGGTATGTTTGGCTGTATTTTCCCATTGCTTCATTGAAAAGGAAGTTTCCCGGATGGCTTTGAACTGTAACGGTTTGTCTTCCAAGTTTCCCAATTTGACATTTGTTGAGAATAAACTTAATTTATACATTATGTAAGAACTGTTTCTCCTTTTGACAGGCTTGCACAACGTGGCGGCTCCTGCAGTGTTTGTTTTGTTGAATAGATGGTCTGGCTCATGATGATCATTACTCTTTGTCACTGCAGTATTTCCACAAGATTGTCATGGGATTAGACAAGAAATTTTGTAACCCCTGATTTGAAGCATGCCTTGCCTGTGAGAATGTGGACCTCAGCTGATTATGTGTTTGGGTTGTTGCTGCATTGTTGTGTCCCCCTGGAGATTGTAATGTGGTTATACAAAGAATTAAAAAAAAACCTGCCTCCTCTTTCTTATCCCGCCATCCCATTGTCTGTTTCTCTGCCCCTGTGCTCCATCCGTCCTGGAAATGGACCTGATGGGGTGTGGTGGAGCTAAGTGCTTCCAGGGGAATGGAGGAAGGCTTCACAAGTGCTTTTAGCTCTTCTTTCAACCCTGCCTGACAAGCCCTTGTGTTTAAAACTGGGTTTCCTATCTTCCACTCTTTCCTGCTTTATCACGAATAGTTAGAATCGGTTTCCTGATGCCCAAGTCGCATGCATATCCATGCATATCATCTTATTTTTCTTTTGCAAAAGTATTCATATTTCTTTTGGTTGAAGTAAATTCTGGTACGGTTAGAATCCATATGTGAATGCCAAGCAGGTCAGAGACCACTCCAAAAGCAGGAAGTGAACTTCAGTGCAATGCATTCTGGGTAAATACAGCCAAAACAAACATGACAAAAAAGACAAAGAAAAGAAAGAAATTATATATCTTCTAAAATATGATGTCACCTCATTTATGTTTACGTTTTGTGAAGAAGGAAGTTGTGCTCATGTCTTCTTCAGAGGTTTTTATGTTGTTTCCCTCAATAGATCTTGGTACACCACAGGTGATAAGGTGAACAGGTTTTTCAATAAGTTTGGATTGTTTCACATAGTGCAGCTGAAAATGTAGGAAATGTTGCAATATTGGTCCCCAATTCAACCGAGTCCACAAGATTGTCAGCCAAGAAAACACCATGCCAGCAATAATCTGTCGGATTTTACTTTTTGAATAATATCTGTCTTATGCATGGAGTTTCTCACCTGTGGTTGTGAAATAAATATTTTAGAGAGAAAATAAGACAGAGAATATCTATTTGAAATCATGATGTCATGGACACAAACAAGATAAGAGAGAGACTGAATGAATGAATGAATGAATGAATGAAGGATCAGATGAGTCTGCTGTTTGCTGTCGCAGACCACCTACAGGAAATACTTCCTCACTCCTCTTTATGTTCGTCACTAAAGTTCATTAACTTTTCATACACTCCGATTCATAATGGTCCCTCTATAAAGTTTCTGATACACAGAAGTACACAAGGACTGTTGGCCATGCAAACCCTTTTGTTGTTTGTCAGTGGCGAGCCCACAGTGGCACTCCTGTGACCGAGAACCAAACAACTCAGAAGTCAAAGGTCACATACATATAATCAAAGTCAAGCAAATTTATGTTCCTTCCCAGTGGGATTGCATGATCTATGCCATTCTTATCACTGACATGACTTTGCGTCTCTTGTTCCGTTTCGCCAAGTTCAGGCTTGGTGAACTTTCCGAACTGTGTGACGGGTCAACGACATGCTTGATGGATTCCGGCATTGTCTTCAGTCGTTCATTCATTCATCCCGCCTGCCTGGTTCTCACTCCCCCGTTCCAAGAAAGCTCATGAAATATTCGTGCCTTGTGTCAAAACCCGCCTTTTTGGAGAGTTAAGTATTCAGGAGTTGAGCAACGACTGCATTTCTGTGTATTAGCTCCAGAGTGAAAGCATTTATCAGGACCTCATTGGGATTCTCACCTGCTTTCCTCTTCTCATTTCCTTCGGCAGCTAGAAAATCCCATCTGATAGAAGGCGAGCTGAGTCCAAATAAAATGCATGGAGAGTACTTTTCTGCATCCAGATGAAGAAAGCACACCTAAAGTGTAGATGCCTTAAGCTGCTCATTTGTGTATTCTGCTTGTGGACTGGTATTTATTACTGTCTATCATATATATCAGTTTTTAATCATGGCCTTGAACTCAAAGTAAAGTAAAAAGAGAATAAAATGTGGCGAGACCATTATTGATTGCTTAAGACATGTAGGACTTTTGAAGTATTTCTGTGCAAATTGGAGTTGCGAGGAATGAAAAACAAGCGGATTGAGGTCAGAATGTTTCAGCAGATACGTGACAGAAACTAAGAGTTATTGATGACCTGAAAAAAATAGAGGAAGAGTAATTGATCTGTCTCAGTTAGGACAAAACAAACTAGACACACAGGGCCCGATACGCATCACATGTTTGAAATGAGGTCAGAGGTCAGGCCGAGTCACTTGGCTGATTCTGAGTCGCTGCATCCACTTAGCCTGTTAGCGTTTTTGCTATCTCAGACATATGGACACACACGTACTCAGGTGCAGTCAAAGAGTCGGCGACTGTTTACTCAGACTGATTAGAGGTCCTGAATCAAGAAAGGTCATCAGCTGATTGACCTGTCAATTTATTAGTCTGCTTTTATCTGTTAGGGTGTGTATGTGGGCGTGCGCGTGTGTGTGAGTGCAGGTCATAGAGGACATTTAACAATGGAAAACCATGGATGTGAGGGCATACTCCATCTAAATGCTACATAAACAATCTCGCCTTACAAATCTTGAGCTTTTTAGATTTTTGATAATCTTTGTATCTAATTACGCTCCTACAATTTGAGCTACAATTGGAGGGTGAAAAGAGTTATATTAAAGTTTGTCACAGTGAAGTAAGCTGTGGGTGTATGTTACTTTTTTAGGTAGAAAATAGTTCCTAACTTATCCTGCTGTGTTGACTGGTAGCCGTTTGGTTAATCTGTAGAAAAATGAATGTTTGCAAAGCAAAAGTAAAGATATGTAAAATTTGTAAGTGCTGTAAAAACATCACCACTAGTAATACGATAGGTGCTAACAATGCTAAAGTTAGCTTTGTATTCTTAGCTTCTAATGTTCAGCTAAGAAGGAGTTCTCCTAGGACGCTTTTAAATTTGATTTAAATTTCAAGTACTTTGTAGGAAAAAGTGAAACTTTGACAGAGCAACTGACAAAATACAAAAGATCTGTAAGCACTGTGAGAAAACCATGACTGGCTAGCTTTTAGCTGCTAACAATGCTAAAATGGCGATGCTAGCCCCTGTTTCATAGGTTTCTGGTTGTCAGCTAGCAGTTCCTCGATCACTAACACGACAATCTGGACTGTTTTCATGTGTCATTTCATGTTAGTAGAATGCTGTACCACATCCTGCCAGAACAGGAGAGTTCCTGTCCATCTTAAGAAACGAGTGAAGACCCGACCCATCAGAGATTATCTCCTAGCGCCTACCTTGTACTTTCCCATCCCCTTCTGCTGCACTTTTTGCTTTTCCTGCCCTCTGTTCCTACAAGGTCACCTCTGATAAAACCTGACTTATGGTCTTTCCTGTAGATAGCTTATTGTTAACTTTGATATTAACTGCACTCCTGAAGCCTCGTAGATCAAGCTGACTTAAGGAAAGCTTCTGCTGAGTTTTGTATCAACACTAAACTATTTTACTTTTTATTTTCTAAAGAATGTGAACTGCATTTGATTGCCTAATCTTGTAAGCTGAACTTTGATACTTTAAGACACATCTTGAGATGCATGAAAACCTCATTTTATTTTTGAAAATGCATTTTGAGCATTAAGATCACTATAGGAAGAGCATAAAAACTGCAATTCATCACTTATTGCGGGTTCTTTTTCTGATTTATGAAGCTTTTGTCTAATTTGATCTTATAATTCTTACTTTTTTCAAAAATATTGGTAAAATTTCATCTCATTCTCGTGAATCCAATATTTCCACCATCTCATCTTTTGAGCTGGACATATTTCACCTATTCATTTGACTCATAATCACTTGAGTTGCTGAACCTGAATGTATGCTTATTGTTGTGTGTGTTGGTCTTTGTGTTTGACCTGTGTCAGCAGTACAGCAAGGGAGGAGGAGGGTAGAAACCAAAGGAAAACTTACACACTCTGCTCCTCTACGCTTCCTTGAACCTTTTCCTGCAGGAAATGCACATAATCAAACACACACTTCATCAAACCACGTTTGTTTTCAACCTTTTGATTCCTTCTTTCCGTGTGGGACTTTATGAACAGCATTCTGTTGTCCTTGTGTCTGTATCAAAAGGTAGATGTATTAACCTAGTCAAATCAACGCTGCAGTGAGCAGTCAGCTATTTTTTTTCTCCTAGATTTGTGCCTGCTGGCATTTTTTTTACCCTCAGTGACAGCTGAAAGCTGGAAAAAGCCACCGTGTGCAGACTACTGAGTGGAAACGTCTGGTTCAATTCAGTTTCACGCTCTTCTCATGGCACTGACACTAAAACAAAATAACAAGCTATGCCACACAGCAGCATGACAGCATCCCACATACGTTCAAACACATTATGTATGATAAATATCCTTTAATCATGTTGGCTGTGGCTCAGAAGGTCATTCTTCAGTCTAAAAATTACAACTTCCTGACAGGGTATGTTGATGTATTCTACAGCAAGGCCTCCCACGTCCCCTAAACATCTTCACAACTATCAAGTTTCTTTGGTATAAAGCGTCATCTCAACCTAAATTCAACATTTTGGAGCAATCCTGTTGACATTTCTAAACCTTCTTATATTTTACAATGCACAAAGGTGCTTGATGAAAGGCTTGAAGGATTCACTGCAGAGCTTGGCTGTGATTGGTCAGAGTCACCTGCCTGTGTGGGCTGCTTTCTCCTACAAGTTTGCATTGTTCACAGTAAACACCACATCAGGGAAGTTGAAGGAAAGCTCAATAATCCGCTGTTTTCAGCGACAAACATCCCACAAATCCACCTGTAAATAGTTTGATTTCAGGGCAGACTTAGTCTTGAAATAGTAGCTAGATGATTGTGCCTCAATTTTTAAAGACGTATGAACTTAAGACATCAGAGCACATCAGAAGTTGGTCCAGAAGGTTGAATTTCTTGCTACCATCTACAGCTACATCCGACTAAATGCCTTTAAGTATATTTCTTTATTAAAACATTGTTTTCATTTGTTTGTGTGTGTTCAAACTTTCTTTCCACAAGTTTTAACATGGCTTTGTATATATTTTGTTTTTCAAAAGCATGATGGTAAAAGTAGAGATGCACTGACCAGATAGTTTTTGGATCTCCAGTCTCCAGTATTCAAGCTTTAACTTGCTGATTTTTCTGGTTTTAGCTGATTTTGATTTTCTGTTTTTAGAGCTATTACCATTCAAACCTTCTTTTTACCCCTTTGTGCTGTTTTTAATCATATAAATTGAAAGAAGTGACCCTTTTTCACATTGTCTGAGGAAGGCGTCGCTGTAAAACAGAGTTTTACTGTTAGTCCTATTTTTTTTATTTTTTTTTAAACAGAGTCAAAACAGTTATGGAGCTAATACTTAAAATTGTCTTAAGGATCTTTCATTTGTTATTATCATGATTAACAAGTTTAACTTTACTGACTATAAACACCGTCACTGTTAGAAAATATAAATCCTTACCTTATGAGGTTTTAAAAAGGCTGCCAGCATTTCAAAATCTTCCATTATAAAAATAAGAAAATTAAACACTTAAATGCATGAAAAAGATGACCTGTTTTCCAAATAAACCAAGTTTGGATCCAATATGAGAAACAACTATGGATGCACAGTATCAGGAAGCATTACATTAGTATAAAACTATTGCTGAATATAACAATAATGCTCTTTTCCTTCTTTTCATTTATCACAATATCCCAAAGTTTTTGTGAGCTTTGGCTTCCAGAACTTGCAATAATGGCACTTAGATTGCAATCATTATACCACATCTATCATCCAAGAAGACCTTTGTGATTGCAGGATTGCACATATCGATATTCCTGCAGCTCTGGTACGAATTGACATCCTGCAGTCGATGGCATTGTGTCATGTCTGAAAAACTCAGTTACAAAATGACCAAAACTAAAGAAGCCACAGCCTCTGTTGTGGCAGCCAGACTAAACGTCGAACACAACTCCATACAAGTTACAATTTGCAGCATCCAAATTCAAGAGTGTTAATGTTAGTGAGACCATTTAGTTATGGTTCATAATTAAATTACCACATAGCAAATCTAGTGTGAGCTACTGTTGCAACATAATAAGAATAACATCAGTATAGCAGTATTTTTTTTTTATATAATAAAAAATGGAGTTAAATGTATTTTGTATTATTGGTAATAGGGCCATGTTTACAGGGTGATAGAGTAAATATAAGATACACAGAAAAAGTAAACCGGATTTTCTGGTTGAAAAGTAAGCATGATACTGGCTCAACTGGTTTGCCAAAGGATGTAGATGCTTATCCACAGGATTTGTTGTTTATTTACATATTTCTGAGAAAGAAACATATTTAGCATATATACAATGGCCAGTCGTACGATGCATTATCCAATCTGGTTATAAAAAAGATAAGCAGCTCATCTGTTGCTCACCAATGAAGTCTTCAAAGAGAACCTGAGAAAATGATCTTTTAAGTTAAACGAATAAACCAGCAGAGCTGCTGCTGGTGTGTGAGGGAGAGAGAGTGTGTGTGTGTGTATATAATGGACCCAGATCCATTTCCTCTGTGTGAATTATGCCAGGTCTCCCTTTGGCAGGCTAGTAAATCAAAGCACCTCTCTTCACTCCTTCTCCCACAGTTTTTTATGCCTGTGTTTGTATGCGTGTGTGTGAGTGTCTTGGCAGTCACGTTTGGCACATATTGTATGAGGCCCGTTTCATCCTCTCACACACACATGCTTGCTCACACAATGACAGCTTGACAGTAAGGGCTGCCCTGCTGCGCCAACTTTGAATTCATTGATTGATCGAGACTTTCTCAACTGAAAGTTTCTGTGGTGTTATTTTACACTCGTGTGTATGTGTTGGTTAAATTTCAAAGTTCATGCTACATGTTGTTTAGTTTGTTTGTTATTGATTTCCAGTCCTGTTTTTTTTTTTTTTTTTTTTATGATGCTCTTTTGGCATTTTGACCTTCTTTCTCATTTGTGTCTTCTCACTGGAAAGCGTACGCTTCTGTTTTTGTGTCCTAGCAAGACTGAATCAGTGTGTATGCACAGTTAAAGGAAGCATGGCAACACCGGGACTTAATGACAGGAAACGGGCTTAGGCAAACATAAAGGAAAGCTGTCGGCAATCCTCCCCACCTCGCACACAAACGCTCTCAGATAAATGCCACTGCAAAGGCGTTTAAATACAGACGCTCACACAAAAAATGTAATAAAACAAAAGGTTTTGGCAAATATGTCTATGCTGTCACAGTTGTACTAGTCCAGATTTGAAGAATCTTTCCTGAACATAAATTGAATACAAAACAGGAAGTAAAGTTTGTTTACAGACAGTGTTCGCCTTGATTTAAAAGAACTTAGTATTTTAGCAAATTTGCGCATCGTTCTCAACCATCTTCTCATGAAGCCCTTGAATTAAATCTACAGTGCCAGATGTCCACCGCTGTTGTTTACTGACACTGACATGTCTCGGCTTACCATCTGGAGTTATTTTATTTTTTTATTTGTTTATTATGTACGTTATTTATTAGAAAGTCAAGTCTTCTTAATGTTACAAACCTTCATGCAGAGGCTTAGTTTCCAGGACGTTTCCTGCAGCACTAAGTTCAAGGCTTTTGTTTATTCCCACAAGCTGCTGGAGGACAGGTATGTCCAGCAGATTGTGCAAGACAGTCTGCTGATAATACAAAACAGTCCTCTGGGTTTCATTTAAAATATTTCTAGGAAACAAATTTTAAAGACAGGAGTATTCTTTAGACATTCTGCTGCAAGTGTAGAGTCCCACCTTCATAAGGACGTGTCAGCATCATTAAAGCAGAACTCAATTTCCTGTCGGAGATTGTTGAAAGATGCTCAGAGTCAGTGGACGGCACATTCTTTCACAGGAGCCACTTATTTTCTGATTTGGGTTTATAATCCAGTTTATGAGTGTTTGTTACTCTGCACCTGCTTGTTTCTCTGATAGGAAAAAACTATTCATGGTTAAAGCTGTTTAAAGAATCAAAATGCTTCCATTTGCAAAGTTGTTCATGCTGATCTGTTGTGCTGAGCTAAATCAGTTTGCAGTAGAAAATATTTGCTTCACTTTGGGTTAATATAGTTCTACACTTATGTTGCTTAAGGTATATATTTTCAATCTAATCCAGTTACTCTTAACCACAGGATGCAACACTTTTCTTTGGTACAGTTTTCAGGTATTTGACATAAGTCAAAACCATTGACTTAAATCAATTGTATCACATCTATTTGTGTGTCCAAGTGTTTTCTTTTCCTTCTTTTTCATGCCTAATATGGACCTTTACTAATAAAGTTACTGACCTTCTGGGAACTAGTGATCCTAATGGGGACCAGCGTCCAGTGGAGAAAAGCATCATCTTTGGAGGCATTGGAGAGGGTTAGAGGAAAGATTTGAGTACAGATTGATTTAAGGGCAACCAAGAAGTTTAATACCTCATTGGGATCTTTAGTTGAAAAATTACCAATCTTCTGAGGGTCAATTAACCATATGGGTACAAAAACGCTGAGCATCATCTCTAGCTTAGTTAGGGTTAGAGAAAAGTGGTGAATTAAAGATTAATTTAAGGTTAGATAATGCGGTTAATTGTACAAACTGAATGGAAGTTTGTTTTACAATAAGAGTAGCTGCACAGTCTTATATTTGCTTGTGCTTCTGTGGACAAACTGCTCATTAAATTCTTGCTTCTCCAATCCCTATACCTCTCCCTGGTCTCCCTGCTCTGCTCTCCTTATTGTGGTTTCTTTTAATTGGAGTCTGAGGTGGTAATTACAGGGAAGGAAAAGGTGGGAGGAGGGGAAGGTAGGAAGCAAAGGGTGAGGAGACGGAGGGGAAACAACAAGAAGGAGTTGGAAGGAAAAGAAGTGTTTGGTTTGGATGAAAGAGGAGAATAAAAACATCTTTTTAAGTAGGTCAGTCATGCAGCGCTGACCATAAAACATTTTATTCTTTGGATTTTGTGTAAAAAGTTTGATAGTGTAGATAGTCAGACTTTATCCTAAAGTTGGATCTGCGCTGATTAGTCAAATAGTCTGAAAGGCTCTTGTGAATAATTTGCACATAGTTACTTTTATGTGAAATTAAAAAACAAAAACAACACATTTACCTTTAAAAACTGATGCGACTTTTTCACTCCATTGTTTGCCTGTATTTCTTCTCGTTCGCACATAACTCCCACATGTGAATTCTGCTAAAACCTCAATTCTGCATTCGGTTTGAGTTGCTGTTTGGGTATTTTTGTGCAAGGTCTCTGCAGGGAGTAACCTGTGTTAAATGAGGTACAGTCAGCGCCCGTTCCCTCCTGCTGTCTGGAAAGCTCACACACGTTCACGCCCAACATCGCTGAAAACCCACAGCGCTGTAAGGATACATTAATGCTGATCCACATTATCATAATTGAGGTGTCTGTGGAGCCTGTTTGTGTATTTTGTGTGTGCGTGGCTGTGCGCCCATGGGGAATACAGATGCAGTGAGAGAGGGTCTTTAGTGCCAGACAGACACTGTACTTTCATCTTTTAGCTTAACATTACAATGAAGGACAGACCGTGTGTGTTTGTGTGTGTGGTAAGTCATAGGCTGGGACAGCCTTCTGAAAGCATTATCACTGATCTAGAAAGCATATCAACATTACAAAGCTCTACATGGACCCTCCATGGATGTAGATGGTGCTTTCACACTAAGAACACATCAACTGAGCTTTTGTTTTGATTATAATCACAATCAAAGCTCCAGGAAATTACAGACAACACATTTCTTGTTTAGTTATTAGACCAGAACTGCACCTTTTAAAGGTTTAAACGCTTGAATACATGGAGAGTGAAGCATCTGGATACTGATCTAGATGTGATTTAAAGATACAATTAAGGGATTTGAGTGACCTCATTCCTCAGAGTGTGCCGTCAGACAGCATCATGACACCACAGCGGCCCCCGTCTTGGTGAATCTCATCAGATTAAGTGCTTTTATACAATGGCTACATGGAACAGAATGAAAATTACATCCTTGCAGTCCAGAGTTGATTAATAAAATACTGTCTTGATATGCAGAGGCTGCCTAGGAAAGTGCAGGCATTGAAAGCAGATACAAATCCAGCCGGGTTTTCAGACACAGCCGTTTATCCTTGAATATTAGGATGACATCATAATCTGTATGAGTCACTGAACAATTTTAGATTTCATCTGAAGTAGTGGTTTCTAAAACTTTTATGTCTTTGACCTACAAAATAGCAGAGTTAAATTAACTACCGGTTGAATATGCAAGCATTATTATTAAGTTGCTTTATCAAGGATATAATGACAACACAAACAGCGTCTACAGCTGCCATATGTTTTTTTTATTTATATCTAAGAGCAGGATGGAGTTCGCATACTTTTCGTCTATGTATTGGTTTCCTCCAGGTACTCGTACTTCCTCTCTCTGTCCAAAATATTAATGTCAATTTAACTGGTTATGCTACACATATCTCTCCTCTGCAACCTCACTCAGTTCCCGCCGGGAAATCCAAAAGTAATTCCAGGTCAGATAAGATACAGTATGAAATCCCGCCTTACATTTCTGTGCTGACCCTACAGCAAGCTGTGCAGTAGATTCCTCCAAAGCCAGAGACACTTCCTTATCAGACGACCCCAGTTGTCTCCTTCTGATGCATGAGAACAGCATATCTCTGAAAGTTTAGACACGTCTTCATCTTTTCTTTGGGTTGGTGATTAGCTTTGCTTCAAAGCAAGCCAGCCTCAGACTCAAGCCTAATGTTTCTTGTTCTTCATGCGAAGATAAAAAGAAAACAATGTCTCCTGAGCTTTTATTTATTTTTTATTTTTTTGCTGTTTTGCTGATGTTTTACCAAATGTTCATGTTCATAATCTTTCATTTTTCTGTCTGTACTCGCTTTTTGTAATTGTAAATACATGAAAAGTAAAGGCTTAGTTATTACTCTCAGCAGTAGAGATGCATCAATCCTCGTATTGAAAAAAAAAATCTAGATTGGGTATTGATGACAATGTTCCATAATGTTCTATTCGGTGTAATTCTATGCTTTATACTCTTCATGGCATCATGTTTTATTATTTATTTTACACTATATTTAGAATTCCTAATTACACTTTCTGAATCGTTTGAGAAGTTTGTTGCAGTTTAATTTTACATGTTTGACATGTTGACACCAGTCAAGCTAGTATTTTTTTCAGTTTTAGTTTCTTTGCTGTTATATTTCTAATGTATACAGGTGTTTAAAAAAACAAGACATTTTAAATTAATTCATCACTGTTTTGCTGTATCGGATCGATTTTGGCCGAAACTAAACCTCAGATATCGGTATCAAAAGCGAAAAAAGTGAATCTGTTCTGTTCTTATAACTTTTTATCTCATGAGAGAAATTGGACTTGACTGAAATTAATGTTGGATTTAAACCAAAACAAAACATTTATTCTTGTTTAATTCAGAACTTCCACCTCTCCCAAATGACCTTAAACACAATTGTTTCTTTTACATCAACTTAAAACAAATATTACTCTGCTACGTCCGTGTATGTCAAAACTAACAAGTCGGACTTGGAAAACAACAACGGTATCAACCTCATTACCATCCACCTGCTTTCACCACAATGATTTGACCTGCTGTTTCTGTAAACAAAAACCTGCATAGTTAGAAAACTAATAGGTAACTGAGAGAGGAGGAGCTATTTATTAGGGTAGTATGAAGGGCTTGGCTTTTGCTCTAATAGTAAATAAAATAAAACTTTGTAATTAATGTCACTAAGCGGGGATGTGGACTTATCCCACCCTGACATATGGATGACGCCGACCTGTGTGTGTGCTCACAGAGGGAGGGAGAGAAGGAGGGGTGTAAAACAGCTAATGAGCTTTAACTTTTGAACCTTACGTCAATTACTTTGATAATGAGTTTTTCTAAAGCCAGTGTGGATCTCTGTGTGTGTGTATTATGCTGCTTGGGGGTGGTAACCTAATGAAACATTGAGTTAATGTATTAACTGCTTATGATTATGACGCTCTGATTTGGACCAAGTGCACACAAAGAAGGCTTAACAGTTAACAGTAGCACCTTGACTTTCCTGCTGTTTACTTTACGTTTTCCATGTTTAATTATTAACTTTATTAATGGTTTACTTATGAATGGAGCTGTTATTTACCTACCCTAGCACCGATTAATGAGTCACACCATGTGTTGAATGAACCTTTGTTGAAAATCTCCAAAATATCACATAATTTAACTGAATTAAGCCCAGTTTTTTTTTTTATGTAGCACTTTATAGACATGCAGGTAACCAGAAGTGCTTTGCTAAGCCAAGAAGATCCTGGGGTTTAGTTATTAAAATAACATATATTTCAGCTTTGTTGTAAGTATTCAACATCATTCAGACAACAGACGTCTAACTAAACTATCCAGAAGCATTTTTTTAATAAGCTATTTGGATAATTGCTGCAAGATGAAATAAAATTCATGTTTGTGGAAATCATATGCATAAATCAGCAGAAATGTGTTTATGAGACCATAAAAGAGCTGAAAATAAAAGCCTGTACCCTTGCTTTGGTGGTAAACGATTGTAGTGATTTAGTTATGAGAGCACAGTCTCCTAATAAACCCCGCAAATGACACTTACAGTAATGTTTATAGTGGAAAGAGTGCGAATGATCAGGCTGCAACCCGCTGAAGGTTGACCAAAGATGTGAAAGACATGTTTTTATAACTTAGGTTAACTATTGGAGGAGCTTGTTTCTGAGAAAATAATGCAAGGGCATGTGCTGGCTTTTGTATTTATAAGTCTGTATACAGTCAGTGTCACATTGGATGTCACGGCATGGGTGTGTTTGTTTTTGTCACCCTGACTCGTTTGCATGGGGAATGTGAAGAGAGTTTGCATGTCATTGTTGTACTTTGAGCAGAGACGCCCTCAGAGTTACTTGGGAAGGATGAAGTTCAATAAATCAAGGCAGAATAAAAGCTTACTCATTCTTTTGGGGTTTTATGTTTTATTTTGCTATACACACAAAATAAGAAAGACGGTAAATTTCTCCACAACATATGTTGCAATTCTTGGGGGGCAAAAAAAGCCAATGTGAAGGAGTTTGTTGAAACAGAAAAAGATATATGAATCACCTTTAGTATTTTAGCTGTGTAATTGTATTCTAGTCTGCCTTGTTCATTTTATTTGAATTAAATTTTATTTTATCTTAATTTTCCATGGGGATCACATTGATCTGTTGTTACTATTATGGCTTTTATTGTCATATTTTGCGTGGTTGGAGGTGGACCAAAAGACAGACAGAAGCTTAGGGGGATCAATTTGAAATCTTTAATAAAATTACAAATCTTACAACTGGAGAATAATAAAAGCAGGACATAAAGAAGAGTAAAAGACGGCTGAACAGACAGCCAAGAACAAGGACAATCCAGGTTAAATAGAGTTTGATTTGTGACAGGAGACAGGTGGCTGATTGAAAACAGAGTGCAACTGTGAGAGAAGCCAAACAGGGAGGGAAGATGAATAATAAACACAGGGAGGCTGAACGAGGACTCAAATAAGTTACAAATCAAGAGGAAAAACACGAATCCAAAAGAAGAAACTGTATACAAAGAAGTGAAAAAAATACCAGCAATAATAGTAAACTGAATATGGCAAGATTTGTTGAGCAATAAAAAGGAAAACAAACATATTAATGTTAATGCTCCATGTTTTTTATGTTTGTTTATCTATGTGGTGACTTCATGTCATCAAGCGTAATCAGTCTGTTCAGGAAGTCTGTTATCAGACACCGATAAAGATCTCCAATAACATAAAATCTTAACAAATAATATAGTTATTAATTTAGTCATATTAAAATAATATAGTTGACAGAAAACAGTTTTGCACAGATACAGGAACTGAAACATGTCCTCATAAGTGCATGTGTGACAGTGACATTACTAAAATATAAACAGATTCTGCTCTTCTTCCCCAGCATGTTGACTTACAGCTAAAAGGCGCTGGAGGACAAAGCGACCCTTGTTGGGTCAACCACACACACACACGCACACACACGGATATTTGTATTTACCAGGAATGAGCTTGGGGTCATTAATCTTGCTTTGGCGCCAACCAGCTAAATTCAACATTGTGTAGGCCCTGAATATTCATGTTTAGAAACGGAGCTGACGGGAAACGGCTGACAGTTGTGCTCTGAATGTCTCCTGTCTTGTTTTTCTTCTCAGATCCATTTCCTTTTCTCCCTCCGTGTTTACTATTTTTCTGACAGAAGGTGCAACCTTGGCTCCACCCACTAGGAGTATGCCCACACAGGTGTAACCACATGTTTGCATGCTTTCAGTTGTTGAAATGTTTGACTTGAAGCCGGATGGAACAGCTTCACTGGAATACTACTGCGTTATTTTTAGGTCGTCAATCATTATTAACTCACATTTGTATGACCATGTAATGAAATGCATCTGTTTGTTCATCGAAGCATGATTACAAAACAAACAGAGTATTGCAGATAAATGTTCGGGTGGTAAACATGGATTTTGTGGTGTGAATATGCTGCGGTAAAGAGGGATTTTGTGGCGTAGTGCAGATTAAAAGGGCAGGAGGGTAGTAGAGATTAATGTGCTTCTAATTCACAATGTTGGCCAAAACCTTCTGACCTCAACTTGCCATTGTCTTACATGAGCTGAGATCTGTGTCAGTGTTTCTTAGTTTTGATGCATAACCAAGAAACTGTATTTAAAATTGACAAATTTCATCTTTGGTGTTAGATGCCGACATCTACCATATTTTACGGACGTTAGAGTGCACCCTACTATAAGCACCTACAAATTAAAAAAAATAAATAAATGGAAATGTACATATATAAGTCTCACCAGGCTATAAACTGCTGATATCGCCGCAGGAATTGGTTTTTCACAAGGACGCAGCCCTGAGTCTCCAACGCTGAACCGTGGATTCGTTCACGCTGAGTTTACGTGGAGCGGCCATCGATCTGTACTGCCAGATCGATGGCCTTCAACTTAAAAGCTGCATCATATGAACTTCTTTGTGTTGTTTCCATGATGAGGGGGTAAGAGTCTGAAAACATTTCTCCGAGGTGCCTGCTGCTAGCATGTGCTTGTTCTAAATGAAAATTAGCGCTTTCTTCTTTGATTTCCAACTTCCTGCTAAAGAGCCCCCTGGTGGTTGAAGAAAAGCTGCACCGGGCTATAAGCCGCATGGTTCAAAACGTTGTGGAAAAAAGTAATTTATTGAAAGCAAACAATTGTGGGCTTCAGCTGCTTTAAATGTTTCAGTTGAAAACCGCAAATACGCTATAGTAAAAAAGGCACTAAAATTTAACTTGCTACATTAAACTATAGGTGAAATGTCACATTGAAAACATCTGCTGGAGCAGTTTCATATAAATAAACTGTGCCTCTTTAAAGACAACCAGGTAACAAAATGCAGTCTAGTTCTGTTCTTTTTGTATGAATATTGAAACTAAAATATAATATAATCAGTTCTTTTTGAAGAGAAAATTTGTTTTCATCTCAGGAGGTGGAGATGAAAGCAGCTGCCTTTCAAATAATTAAACAGATAAGCAGAATAAAGAGAGATCATTTTTAAAAATGCAAGTTTTTATTTTTATTTCGCTCCTGAATAAATGATTTATGTGAGTTGTGCTTTTTCATATTCAATCAGTCTGGGTTATGTGAAAAGTTTACAGAGCGAGATACGTTTTATGGAAAACCCCACCGAACTTTATCCACATGAAAACATTTTTTCTTCTGCCATCTCTCCAAACAGAAACAATATTTTAAGAGCCAGAATTTGTTTTCTTCAGAAACCAGGTCTTTGAAATTATAGTTTTGTGCCTTTGGTTTGACAACCAATACATACCAGTGCCAAACTGCAAGTTGTAGATGAACGTTTCATGCCTTCTTCTCTGTTTTGATGCATTTCTGTGACAACAGCATCACATACAGGCCTGGAATAGTTACTACACTGTGTTGCTTTATTTTTGGTGCTTTCTTGAGTATTTATATATTTAAAGTACCGTTGGGATTTGAACATATTCACTACAATGGATTAATTACATAGATTTTACATTTAAAAAACCGAGTGGGAAGCTTTCTGTAGACCTGATGCACCAGCGACATCCACATGCAGCAACTTTTCTTCTTGGCCCACTGGAGTGTAATTTTTGGTCCATAAAATGATCTGATGGGAACCTGGAAAAGGTTATTATTGTGTTCAAGTTGTGCTAAAATAAATTAGCCTATCATTGAAGTTATACACAGCTAAAATGGATAAATGCTCAATGCTAACCATGTTGTAGCAGCCAGATTTTCCTCAAAGACATTATGAGGTTCCTAAAATACTTGAATAGCTATAATAACACTTTGCACCAATCTGGTAATTGAATAACCTGAATAACAGATTAAAACAATAAATGCTTTTGTTGTTGAGCTCAAATGTTTGTTTAATCAATAATTTAACACCAAAATAGATTTTTGAACTGGAAATGTTGCTTATTTTGTGAAATTTATAGTGTTTGATTAAAATATGATTAATCAATTACAGACCCTCCAGTTGACTTCATTAAGGAATTACTAATTTGAAGAAACAAAACAAAATTCTGACAATAGAAAAATGCCCTTTTAAAAACACAAATGCCTCGGGGACACAAGGCCTAAGTGAATGCCTCAAAAAGGAGCCAGAAGAGAACAAGAGTCAGAAAGTTAAGATGTCAAGTTTTGTGGAGCGATTGCAGTTTGAGAGGCTCCTCCTCCGTCTCCCCGTCTCTCTCTCTCTCTCTCTCTCTGTGTCTCCGTCTCTTCCTTTGGGTTTAATCAGCCAGACAGTGGCGTGAACCCGATCCGGGGCGGAGAGCTCTCATCAGTGGACATTAATCTGTGTGACAGGGGCTTATTAGATAAGAGTGGTCTCCCCTGCTGGCTTACACTGTAGATGGAGCCAGTCCTGACAGAGAGATGTGGCTGAGGGAAACTTCGCTGTGCAGGGAGGGCATGTGAAGGAGAGGCGGTGATTTAACTTTAAGAAACTCATCTGCCCCAGAGAGAGCAGGAATTGATAGAGGAGAAGAAGGGAGGGATTTATTCTTGTTTGCTCTGACCTGGAGGTAAATTGGAAGTGCCGGGGAGATCGAGCGCCTGTGTTTGGGAGGTCAACAGCGGCTCCATACGCTGCAAAAGCTGCATCACTCCATGGAAATATCATTACAACTTTCTGTAAATTAGAGTGTGTGTGTTTTTCTTCCTCTTCTGGTCGCACACTGTCCTCACACATGAATGACTGATCTCTAACACAGATTACGTAATCATGCAGCAGCTCTCCAGAGTTTTGGCATCACTGTCTCCTCGGGCAAAACGAAAATATGATGACATTTACTCTTTCAGTTTTTCTCCTCAGTTGGAGCTGCTTTGTTTTTTGTTTTTTTGGGGGTTTTTTTTATGCCCAGCTGTACGTGACTGACTTCATTTGACTCGTTCAAAGTTGTAAACTGAAATGAAAGTAATTCATCTCTGCCGAGTCACAGCTCTTTGTACCTACACTGATTAAGAAAAGACAATGAACCAGAATGCGGTGTGGACAGTTTTGAAACCTGTCTGTTCACATATGTGCCAGATAGTGATCTGTTCTGTTCTTTTTTATGTAACAATGAAGTGACGAGCTGTTGGCAGCGCTTCAGTTACACTGAAGATGTTCCTAAAGGTGATTAGTTTTAGGCTGATTTTGGCATTGCATGTTCAGAATATATTTGTGTGTATGAATTTGTGTGAAAAAAGCCTTGTGCAGCATGCATTTCCTTCTGGGGGTCATTTTCTTTAATTAGCTGGTGGAAGAAAATTAGTTGATAGTGTAACGGCTGAAGTAATTGCAGGTAAAAGTAGGTCACCATAGCAACAAAGTGGTATAAAGGTTACTACCGTTTGGTTTATCAGAAACTCAGGTATTTTGACATAAGCTGAAGATGAGTTAAGCTCTTTATCTGGACGCCATTAATGAATTGTCCAGAGGTGTGTACGCTGTTGATGTGTAGAGGAACGATATGTGCTGGAAATTCAAATATAGGTGTCAGCAAAAATTACAGCACAATGTGCACAAGTCTGACTAACATTGTTTTGCACGCTCTGTCAGTCGTTTCATTAATTTCTGCTGCTGTAATCTTTGTGTCTTATTTATTTGTTTGTTTACCGTAGCAAAAATAGGGCTGCACAATAAGCAATTATGCAATTGCAATGTTATTGTGGAATAATTCAGTGACGATGTAGATTATGATTAACCCATATTTTCGGCACTTCTCCATCAGGACGACTAGTCAGGGGATTTAGCATCTTGGTCACTAAGATCTATATCACATGTTGGAATGAAACAGAGTAAAACTTTATCTATGTGGTGAACGATATTAGATGAATGCAGAGATTTAATATTTAGATTTAGTAGTCTTTGAGTCAAATACTCAAATCAAATGTTGCTTCCAGTCAGTACTTTGCAGTTTCATAGTTTGTGCAACTTTAATCAAAAACTAAAGTTGTTGATTAAAGTTGCACAAATAGCCGTCACAGGAGAGGGTTATAAGAGTTAAAATGGACGAGTCATACTGGTAGATTTGATCTCTACTGACTTCCTGCACATTGCTCAGTTAGTGAACCATGTCTCATCAGTGTCTGGAAACGATAGAGCTGCGACGCAAGACAAAACTCAGCCTGGTCCTGATAATAAGAGAATATCGTATTGTACAAATGTCTTTTGCAGATTGCAGTTATATTTTTACAGTTTTTTAAGTAAGCAAATGTGAATTAACTTGTGCAACAGGACACACCTTGCACCGTTCACCCTAACTAAAAAAAATAAATTGTAAAATTAAATCTAGACCTGGTCTTTATACATCCATTAAAATCCAATCATTTTGCCACAGAAGCTCACAACCATCCACATTTTCAGAGCATAACAAAGTTTCACATTACAAAAAATATATTATTGTGTTGTTTTTCCACTACTTATTTTGTAAGAGAGAGTCTCAAATCAACAAATATTTTAACCTGACTCTGAAAACTGTCCTCATATATCTTACGGACATTTAAGAAGGAAATAAACCAGTATTTATTCAAGTGACGTCATCAGAATCTTCAAAATTAACCTCACTATAGCATGTTTTTATTTTATTTTATATATTTTTTAAAGTAACAACTACATTTGGACTGGGAAGAGGAAGTGAGTGCATTTTAATTTATAAACTTTCTGCTGAAGGATTAGCAACTTATTAATTCATCAAGACCAACACAAAAGTGCCCTTGTATTTCACCATTGGCAAAACACCTAAGAAAACTTCAGCTGGTAGCATGTAATGGAGTCATATCAGTACGTTACCTTGCTGTAGATGTTGATTTAATGCTTTAAATTCATGGATCTCAAAGCAGAAGTTGCCCTGCGGCATGCACAAAAAGAAGTGGAGAGTTGTCAAATAAAAGTTCGGAAGGATAAGAAAGAAACTGCAAGCTTTGGACAGAATGATCTCTCTGTTCTCATCCTTATATCAGAGTATCGTTCACCCTCTGGTTTGAAGCAGTAGGAAATTATTTAAGGTACCCAATGTCAATCAAGACCAAAGGAAAGAAAACATCTATTTTTCTGATCTTTCACTCTTTTCACATCTACAATTCCCTTTTTTTTTAAGTCAAACCCTCATCAGCTGAGCTTTGACTGTAAATCATATATGGTTTGTTTTGTGATTGTGCTTGAGCACAAATGTCGAATATACCACATACAATAATACAAATGAAGTAAACAGAGAGCTTTAGATTCCGTTTTTATTGCTGAACTCAAACATTTGTCCAGGGCTGACTGTAACCAAGCTAATTAAAAAAAACAAAAAACAAACCCAGTCTCGCAGCAGAATTTATGTCAGTAGCTGGGCTGCTGCAAGGAAACACATGCAGGATGTTGCATTCCAGCAAAAGGCACTTTATATGCACATTTGACTTTGCCTATGCAACAACCACATCTCCACAACAATGAGCTTCCTGTTCCTTTAATGTGCCATATCTTGTTTCGCAGTATTTCAACAAGCTGGTTAATGGCTGAAACTCAGGTTAACCCAAGTTTAGTTTCAGAATAAATATACACACGCACACACTGAAGCATGGCTATATGTGACGCTGTACTGCAGGCTCTGCGTCTTTGTGTGAAAGTAAAGGTCATTTGTGTCTGTGCTTATCGTTGCACATGCTGGTGTTCCTGTGCTTCAGTTTTTTTGTTCCTTTAAGCAACTGAGCTTCGCAGGATCTTTTTGCTTCCTTCTTTGCTTTGCATTTGGTGCTAAAGAGACCACATATTGATTTATGTTTTTTTCACTTTGCATTTTAATACTGTGTTATTTAGACAGTTGACTGAACGCAGACGCTCGGTTCTGCTATTTCTGGAGAAGAGACTTCCACCTGAGACACGTGGATAAAGGAACCAAATATTCCAAACTTCTGGTTTCTGATTTTTTGGAAACAGTCAAAAAAAACCTCCTGCTCTATAGCTGTAGCTCTACTTCCTGTTGCAGGTAGAGCCAAACCTGATCTAAATCCCGCAACTGGTCAATTTTGTTTGCAACGTTTCTTCAAAAGTTTATTAGGAAGATCAAAGTTAGATTCAGAAGCACATACACACATTTTCGGTGGCAGAGTTTTGCCATCCAGGAGCTTTTCCTGCGTGGACCAAAACAGAGTCGGTCTCCATTGTATTGGAGGAAGGAAAACCCCCACCGCTATATGTCCCCTTGTCACCCAGAGTGACGATGACGTCATAGTGGACCCGAGAGCTACAGGACATCGTGGGAAATGACCGTTAGACTTGGGCATGTATATTAAAAAGACGCTTACAAGCATATATGTGGAAAAAATCAAGTGAACTCTGCTTGAGTCAAAGGCAAAGCCTGAGAACATGATGTAAAAGCAGGAAGAGATTAGTGAAACCAATTTAAGGGAGTCCCTGACTCATTAGCAGCCTATTTAATTTTATATGATGCTAGGTGAAGACAAAACCAACATCATGATGAAGAGTCAGACATTATCTGTTCAGGTGTTTGTACCTGAATCTGTGTTTGCACTGCAGTGTTGTTTGGAACCGCAAACATGTTAAATATTTTGCAGTTTAAATAATTTATGAAGACATTATTCCTGCAAGCAAAATCACTGAACATCGAGAGTCTTTTACCATTTTCATTGTGACACAACGAGGGGCGAACAATCAGCCCAGATTTTCTTCATTTCCGGAAATAAACAATCAGCCAAACTTAGATTAAAAATCAATTTTACCCACCTATGTAGTTTTTGTAGCTTTGCAATTGGCATATCTGCTCAGGGAAACTCTTTAACTCTTATCTTCGGATAAGATTTAACATTTTTGAGCTGGCTGTTTAGTTGCTGAGTCTGTGAGGTAATGTCGGGGAAAAATAAGTATACGTGGAGCTGCATTGATTAGAGTTTTCTGGCAGATTTTCTATCGACTTTTTACAGATTTTTGCCTAGTTTTGAAGAAGAGCAACATAAGAAGCTCCAGAAAATGCCTCTACAGTCTCTTTGAGATCTAATGCAAGGAGTTAAAATAATTTATACAAGAAGAAGAAGAAGCAACGTCATGCCATGTATGACGGATTGAGCTGTTGTGGTAAAACAGGGTTTTCCTTACTATATTAAAGCAGAGGGAAATAAATTAAAATTTAAAGTCTCAGTAGTACCTTATTATCATCTTATTAGCATTAAAATACAGCTTAATAAGGACAATGTAATATTATATGGATTGTTCTATTCTATTGTGTGTGTGCAAATATAGGCAGCTACTTATGTCTTCACTTCCTCTTGACCACTGATATTTTATAAATGTCAAGCTGACATCATCTCAACCTTGCAGGCAAATATAGAAACTATAACTTAACTGTAGCAGCAGTACAGTATCTCACAGCAGACGAGAATAACACCGAGGTGACCTAAAGGTGTTAGAGTCTGACAGTTATGCGTCTTTGGTATTTTCCAGGGCGCGTTTCAAAACATATAAACATTTATCCATTAGCATAGAGGCTAATGGATAATGGATTTATCCTTAGTGTGTGCATGCACTCACACGTGGAGTGGAGAGTAGGGCTGAAACGATTCTTTGAGTGATTCGAGTACCTTGAATGTTAAAATTTCTCGAGGAAAATTGATCTTTTCTCCACCCGGAGCCGCTGCCTGGTGGCGGTTCGGAGCGAACGGTGGGGAGAGCGCTGCAGGTGTATTTATACAGGTGAGCGGATAGACTGAACACCTATCTGCTGCGCATTAGATAATTAACGTAAATGTAGCTTTACGGATGAACCGGAAAATTTATTTCATATTAACCCGATCTCAACAAATGGGTGGCGGAGCTCATTGTGGCGGCACGTAGCTGGTAGATGAGTTTCTGTGTGTGACGAACGAAGGTGTCAAATCCCGTCGCGAACATAAATACAAAAGCTATAAATGGCTGGGCAAGGTGAGAGTTCATCTATTAAACTGACTGAAGATGAATACATAAACTAAAAGCTGGAGTATAGACATTTTTTATAAGCGTATTTGTGAGCCTGACTCTTTATTATTGAATTGAATATAATTTCAGATTTTTGTATAACTTTTCTTCAGGTTTATTTAGAAAGTGAGCTATTATTGTTACAGGTTAATTTTCTAAACTACAGAAAAGTTATTGTTAGAGAAGCTCAACTGTGAGAAATTGGACTGATATTGATATGCGATAGTAACACTGCTGTTATGTTAGATTTACCAATGTTTTATTTTATCTTTGTTTTTAACCTGATTACTTGATTAATCGTAAGAATAATCGATAGATTACTCGATTACTAAAATATTAGTTTACAACAGCCCTAGTGGAGAGTGTTGATTTCAGGTAAAGTGGTAATTATAATAGGGAAAAACATCTTTCTGTTGAATAAATTGATTTCTTATTTTTATTCAGAAAGAACACAAGATGCAAGTTGAAGTTGGATGTAGGCATGGGATCACAGGGGAGTTTGATACCGTGATGGAAAAAAATAGAATGCATCTCATTTAATAAAAAAATGTACCTAAAAACTAAAAAAAATAGTACAAGCATGCAGCTAGAATACAGATAATTATAACTTTAAAATTATAATTATATTATTGCTAACATTTCTTTTTTTGTTTAGCATTTTGCTTTGCAAAGATTATTCAAGTCGCATTCAGAGCCCAAAAAGCTAACAGCTTTAAAATCTCCAAAAAGTGGTTAGCTTCTGTTTTTGGCTCCTTATTATATGAATATAGTTAGCAACAAGCTAACTCTAGCTAGCTGACTTTTGAAGCTCAAGACATGACTAGTTTGTGTTTATTGCTACCTTATATATATTCTCTATTGTTAAGGAAACATGAGGTTTACTCTCCTGGCCATTGTACACAGCTAAACCGGTGATTTGGTGCTTATGTTTTACTCTAGACGTTCTTTCTGAAATCTCAAATCACAACAATATCTTGACAAATCTTGTAGTTTTAAAGTGGGATCTTCTGAAGCCTCTTTATGTTTTTAAACAGGACTCCTTCCTGTGCCTATAGATCGTTTCCTCTGCTCAGATGACTTCAGGTTTCCTGGTTGCTAGTTCAAATCCAGGTTGACATAAATATGCGGCAGAAAACTGACTGGTACAACTTGATCTTCAGTGTCTCATGAAAAAAAGACGCCCAAGCTTTGTGGAAAACCGCTCATTTCCCTTTTATCACACTTGATACAAAAACAAAACTATTCATACAGGTGAAACATTTCCTGTGAATCGAGTGTTTGTTTAATAGACAAG
This sequence comes from Girardinus metallicus, assembly GCA_903067095.1. NCBI lineage: Eukaryota > Metazoa > Chordata > Actinopteri > Cyprinodontiformes > Poeciliidae > Girardinus > Girardinus metallicus. The sequence goes on along the minus strand of CAEGAE010065385.1, from coordinate 35,125 downwards.
TAAACTTAGCAACCCATGTCTGTTGCTGCCTCGAAGCTGCGGCATGCATGCAAGCTGCTGCTGTTGTGAACTTTGCTCTTCAGAGGTTTCATATAAACTTCCTGCGCTCACTCCCCACCTGTCTTTTTAGAAATGCCCCCTCTGCGTTCAGCATCTATGATCTCAGCTGGTGAAATCTCAAACCTCTGTTAGATCACGACTTAATGATGCATGCTGGCCGAATGTGTGTACCCCGGCTCACTGAAACGCAGTGAATCAGCACAAAAATTTCAGCGAAGTGAAAATAACGCGCATCATTTATTTAGCATGGACTGTCCTGTGTGTGTGTGTGTATGTGTATATTTTAGGTACTGCGGGGCCACATGACATTAAAATTGGAGCTTAATGTGTATGCTTGGTGTCTCACACTTGGGAATAAGTCAGTTTTCCCACCTTTCTCATATTGCATGCTAAATGACGATCGTTTCTATTAAGTGTCAAATAATTTGTGTGCAAAGATCTACAGAGAAGCACACAAATCAGATAATGATGATGATGGTGATGTGTCACAGACTAAGATGTGAACGAGATCGTATTGACATTCACACATTCAATCAGACAAGCGGATGCGAGACGGATCTTCTTGTTTGTCTGCATAAAAAGATGTTACCACTGATGAAAAAGCTGAACAGCTGCGGTTCGTAGATTTCGAGTCGTTTTGGTACAGATGTTGCAAATGACTTGCAAAGAAACATTTTTTACATTAAGCTTCATGCTATGAACAGATGCGCCTCAGAGAAGACTGATATGTTGTTACGACAATAAATATCCTGAAGTGGACACATCTGACATGGCGCATAAAGGAGGCAGTGGAAATGTCCCCAGTTCAGTTCACGATGCATCATAAGTGACAGATATGCTTCTTTGGAGGCTGTTTTCATTTTGATATTAATCTCACTTTGCTCTCGACTGAGTGGCATCAAGATGCTGACTCTGAACACCGTGTAGTGTGGAGGTAAACACAGCCAGCAGGAACAAATATGAAGATAAATCCAATTGATGTGCATTTTCAAAGCCTTTGTGTAAGTATGAAAACTAGCTTTGAGTGGAATGTTTGAGAGTAAACGATTTAAGATCCAAGCTAATCGCTGAAATGTTGTTTGTGATCTTTCTCTAACTGGTTTTATAAGGTGAAACCTGACCAGAAGCAAATCTTTTAAGCTACTTATTGGTGTTACTACCAAACCCTCAATTTTACATCACCTTTTGCCCAGTTATTCCAGTTTGCAACAGGCGTTGCTCACCAGTATTAAAATTTCACAACGTTCTTGATTTGAAACCACCCAAATTTCACATTATGCCATTTTTATGGTTTCAGCAATTTTGATTAGAAAGTGCCAATTGTTGCAGTTTTGTCTTGTATAGACTATGCCCCTCCCCCGGATATTGCTGCACACTGACAGTCATTGCAGGAAGAGCAAAGAAGCATCGCCATCTCTGCTTAATATTGGCTCTTGGGAGCTGGTTGTCCATAAATGTTTCAAAAAAGGAAATATTTTTCATTTTTGTCAGGACTTAAATTAGATTTTTCTGTAATTCTCTCATTTGCAGTTGTTTCACAGCAAAATAAAAAAAAATAGATGCCATGTATAGTGTTTATTTTTATTTCCGTTTATTCATAAGTTTGAGTTTGAAGTTCCACCACTTTGTGTTTCACCTACAAGTAGAAATAGGAAGGCCTTGCTGTAACAAAGAAACGAATGAATAATGAATAATTCAGTTGTAGATGTTCTTGTGTGTAAAATGCCACTTTGATATATTAATATATAAAGATTATAATCAGCATTTTAACAGATCATTATGCATGTACCAACTCCCTGATGCCTCACAAAAACATTGATATTATGAATTTAACTTTACTGCATGAAGCAAAAGCATTTCACCTCACGAGTTTCAATTGGAAACTCGTGAGGTGGGTGTCCTTCTATTGGAAAAAAAAACCCTTTTAAGGTCCATTCATATAAGAAACAATGAATAGGTACAGATAACACACATTCAGAAGGAACATAATGAGGCTTTTTGTCATCTCTTCCCTTTCTGATGAAGAAGTCTTTGACGATCAGACAATGACAGAATGAAGCCGACTGTTTCTGATAGACTGCTGACCTTTATCCTTCGTGACTGTACAAATCTATTGTAGTGATGAATAATGACAAGCGCACACACACCCCCTGACGTCTTTAGACAAAGTTATCTTCATGCACTGTACAAGGTGTGGCTCTTTTGTTGTTAAGCTCAGCAACAAGAGAAAGGTGGACAATACATTTAAAACATTATAGGTTCAAACAGATTCACTCTTTGTTGTTCTTCTTGTTCTTGATCTATTACTTCTATTTATAATTTTGCTTTCCCGAGGAAATTACGTCACATTATTTTACCTCTTAAATAATTAAAAATCCATTTAAATTCACGGGTTAGGCATGACATGTAACTATTTCCTGACGAGAAGCACTGTTCGTCCAGCAAATCAAGATATATGAGTTTATGGTTAGTAAAAACATTAAATTATCATCATGAAACCTGCTCCTACTAGGTTAGTTTTCCCCATGTGACATTAAACCCCAGGTTTTTAGTCACTTTAGTAATCCTTAACATATAAATCTTAAACCATTGATCAATACTGCAGAGATTGGTGATGAACAACATTCCATCTGCTCTTTCAGTTTGGCCTCTAGATCCTGAGCCTGGGCTGCAGGACACACACATCTATCTGCTCTGCAGAGGCTCAGAGCACCTCAGCGCTCATTCGACAAGAACAGAGCCATTAACCCTTTGACCTTTGAAGACGTATATCACGTTAGACACGAGAACTGAAGCGCAACAGCGCTAGTGGTAAAAACAGGCTCAGAATTATGACTGGCTGGATCTCGGAGCCATATCTGCCCACCCTGCACTTTCCATCTCCGTCTTTTGACTCAGCAAATTTATGGACGACACCAAGAAAGGGGTGTGTGTCTTTATCGATTCTACAATATGTCAGTATGGATATTCTCCGTGTTTTACGCAGGTAAAACCTCCAGCTCGCCATGTTTCCATGACAGTCTCCCATGTGCAGAACAGTTATGTAGGATCTATTCCAGGAAAAAAAAAACAAAACACAGTTGGAAGATGACAGCAAATATAAATTTTTTTGCACCTTCATTGTAAAGCTCTCCAGTCGTTTGACAGTTTTACTCCTCACTAACTTCCTTTTCCTAATGAACATATCTTTATATCTATTGTCTGTAGTCATCAATATTAAGATTCATATAAAGAAGCACAGAAATGAAACATTCTTAATTCAGTATGTTTGCATGATATTTGTCAATTTGTGGTTTGGTTGTTGTATTTTTACCAGATTTAGATGCAGTATTTTTGGATCAGCCCCATGGCTTTGTTTATTCAGATTTTACTGCTCTATTTTCGAGCTCCCTCTCTTGGTTTCTTCTTCTTTTTGTGGAGCTTTTAGTTTTGTGATGGGATCATATGCTAAATAGTTTATAAAGCTGCTCAGACACACTCACAGTGTGTGTGCAGTGGAGGCAGCGAGCTGGGAATAAATGCAATTTAAAGGAGCATCAAACAAACTGAGATTCAGCCTGACCCTAATGAAGTTGCCAAGAAGATAGAAGGAAAAAAGAAGTTTCCATCAAGTAGCATGGTGTGATTTTTATTTCTGTCTCCATCTCTCTGCCTGGTAGTTTTGGAATCTGACTAAATTTCTACTCTCTCACTTGATGAAACGATGTCACTGTTTGGCTCAAAAGTCCTTCCTCTTCCACACAGACACACACCGATACTGAATTATCAGCTGATGTGGCACTAAACTTGTGAAAGGCTCAGACTGTATGGAGAAAGGGACCACAGGTCAGAAAGGGTGCCATGTTTATGTCAATGTCTGCAGAAAACTGCCGGAGCGAAACCTCCCGGATAAACACCGGCTGCCACATGGTGAGGCGCCTGTTTGCACGGCTTCAGGCTTTGCAGCATGCTGGTGAGCTTCGGCTGCTTGTAACCCAGCAAGGGGCAATTATTTTTGTAATGTGAGAAAGAGACTAGAAAGAGTCACTTATGTCTCTGAAACAAGGCGACCATTGTTCTTTGCAACTCGGTGCGAAGGGAACCAGGTTTCAGTGATGAATCCAGGATGAGGAGCAGCTACTGTACCTGGACGGAGGCCAGTCAGTGGGTAAAGGAAGACGTCCAAAAAACATTTACACCGTCAGATGGTAGAAGATAATATCCTACACAGATTTTTAAGGATGTTTAACATGAAAACAATGACTGCTGATGGGAATATTAAAGGGTGTTTCCATTTCAGCTAAAACATGCCCTCTGGGTTGATCTGTTGCTTGTGGCTAAATGTTGGCAGCTTTGAATTGTGGCCAAGTTGAGTTCGACACACAGAGTACATTGTTCTGAGTCAAAAACAGACATGGACATCATTAATGCCCCAAATAAGTTGGCGGTAGAATAGCTGATGTTTTATTTGATCTTGTTAAGAGTAATTTTTAAATGCCACTTTGGTTTTATAGGACAAATTTTGTCTGATGATGCATACAGAGAAATAAATGTCACCTTTATAAGTAATTTTTCCATGTACAAAATCAGAATACTACTCTTTAGAAGAAAGAACAAGTCAATCCTAATCACAGTGTAATTGATTTAGTATTACCCGTTGGTAAATTGATCTATTTAAAGACATAGTTTTTGGGTTTTTGACGTAATTCCCAAAAACTAAGGTTGCAGTGTACTGTGTTCGTCCACTAGTGTATCAATAAATATACATTCTTAGGAAATATTAAGTGCAGTAGTTGTGTGCAGTTCACTGGTCCAATTGCAGTAGTTAATATAAAGGTGCATTCACACCAGCTGCATTTAGCCCAGTTTAATCAATCTCTAGTTTGTTTGTTTGCCTAGAAAGAAAGTTTGTTTGGTGAAGTGTGAATGCACAATTGAACTCTGATGCGGACCGAAAAAACTAACTCTGGTCCACCTACATACCTAGATCTTGGTTTAATTAAAGTGAATTCTGGTGCCATTTGGAGACTGCTCCAAAAGCAGGAATTGGACTAAACCACAGGGCAAATAAAAACAAATGCTTGTATCTTGCAATGGGGGAGAAATGGTTCATAGTCTTTTACCAAGACCAAAGAAAAATCCTACAACTGCAAAAATCTGACGCCACAACATTACATATTGTGAAGAAGGAAGTTGCGCTCTGTATCTTCTTCAGAGGTTTTTGTGTTGTTTCCTTCAGTGGTTCTTGGTGCAGCGCCACCACAGTCAATAGGTTCTTCAAAGGGTTTGGTTCATTTGACACAGTGCAATGTGAAAGCAAACTGCACCAGCTGAAAATGTTGCAATTTTGGTCCCCAATCAAACCGAGTCTACTGGACTATCAGGACGTCTGATAGGCTGAGGAACTCTGAGTAGAGCAGCTGCTCCTTTGATTTGAAATGAATCTGTGTGGCTGGTTCAGGTATCTGATCAGAATTCCTCATCGGCACGTTGGAGGAGAAACTGGGTCAGACCAACAACTTGTTGGAGGGACTAAATATCCTTTCAGGCCAGAGAATGCCTTGGGATTCCTCCAAATGAGCTCGCGTTCTACTGGGTGAGACGGAGGTCTGGGGTTCTCTTGTAGCCATGTTACCTCAGTGACCAGATTCTCGAAAAGGGCAACACAATTACACTGATTAATGGGCATATTAGGCTTCAAACAGTGGAAACATTGTGAAGCTATTGAAAGGTTTTCGATTCCATACATGGAAATCTTGGGTCAGGGAGTAAAGACAGTCTGAATTAATTGGCAGTCAAGTCTCCCGCAGTGCGGGTTTAATTGAAACCACCATTTTACTCAAAACCAGCAAAGCTAGTCAGGTTTCCTGACAACATTTGATGGAAAAGCTCTCCATGGAAACAGACGTTAATGACGCTGTTGGAGGTTTAGGTTATGAGATCTAGGATGTGGGGTCACCTGGCATGAGTTTGTGTGGTTTGCTAAACTGGCTCCATGGATGGAAACAGTTCTCGCTTCTTTTTTTTTAACCATATGCGAGACACCTTTCAGGTCTCCTCTGGTTTCAGTGTGACATTTGCAGAAGTGCTGTGGTTTCATGTATTTATATTGAATTGATCAAGTCGTGTTTATATTAATTGTGACAGGAGTCTTTTGAAAATCTTGTGGTCAAAAAGAGATGGACTACATAAAGGAAAAACAATATTGGACCTTGTGGCTTCTAGGCTGTATATTTCTTCTCTTTGAGGCAAGGCAGACGTAACCCACATGGGACATTATTGCTTTGTTTTTTATTCCTGGAGGACAGATTCTTTGACTAAATGCCTTTTTAATTGAGCTGCCATTAGCCATTGAAAAGCACTTATCCTTGATGCTTGTTCACCCCACTGATTTTTTTTGTCCACCAATTTACATCTTAATGAGAGAATGAGATCACTATTAGTGACATGACCTTTTCCCTCTAGCTTTAATCTAAGGGCACAGTGGCTCTATTACTGAGGACAGAAGTAAGAAAGAAACAGCATGTTAAAAATTTGAGGAAACACAACATTGATAGATGGTTAAAGGAATCAAAATGCCCATATTTCAATCAATATTTTAAGAAATCTTCTCTAGAATTCTTGTCCTTCCTTCCTATCTAAATGTGTTTGTTGTGTCGTCCGTTTTTGTTTTATTTTAGTAATTTCTTAAGAAATCCTAACAAAAACCAAGGACGTGACACTGTAAGAAAACCCACGTGGTCATGTGGCAAGCAGAAGGATGAATCAACTTAAGATTCATGGTTATAAAGTCCTTGATGACTCATTTCATTCTCTACATTTATCATCATATTAAAATCAGAAGCCGCAAGTATAAACCCAAGTAGCTTATGCTCTTATTTAACTCTGCTTGTGTCATGCCTAAGACAGATACTCCGTTTTAATGTTTAATATGATTTTCTTTTGTATTACACGAATAGATTAATCAAAATAGGCCTTTATTAGCCCCTCAAAAGAAATACTTTATTATCGTGCTAACTTTTTTTTAAATAAAAATGCTATTGATCAGTTTGGTATAAAGCAGATCATTTTCTGACAGCAGGCTGGATTGATTTCTAAATACTGAAAGATGTCAGATGATATTTTGGCTTTCTATGCCTGTATGCAACACATTTTCTTTGTTTATTCACTTCTTGTTCCCTGAATCCTTCAAAATGTTTTTTGGAAGCTTCCTGCTGCATAAAACTTCCAGAAGTTTACGAATTCACCAAAATCTGAGAGGAAACATGTTTTTTTTTCTGCAGGTTCATTGATAATCAGAGTAATTTTAAATCCAACAGAATAAAAAACGAACTGGAATATTTTCCCTATCTGTGCATCAAAACATATGTCCCAAGAATTTATTAGATTTTATTGTATTCAGAAGAAAATTATGGTTGGAGTTCTTAGTTTTGATACCATTAATGAATAGAAAGTAAGAAAAATAATAATTTATCCACCAAATGGAGACGAATGTCAAATAGGTTGGTTCTTGTCAATGGTGCATTTTAAAGTACTAAATAAAAACTTTAATACAAGTGACTTAATCATTTCTAAAGTCCATCCATCTTCTATACCCCCATTTTCTAGTGGGACTAAGGAGGGTTGTTGGTGCCTATCTCCAGCTAACGTTCCAAGACCCTGGACAGGTTGCCAGGCAACACAGAGACCGACAGGACAAACAACCATGCACACACACTCACACCTAGGGAGAATTTAGAGAAACCAATTAACCTGACAGTCATGTTTTTGGAGAGAACCCAAGCATTGAACAGGGAGAACATGCAAACTCCATGCAGAAAGACCCCGGGCCGGGAATCCAACCCAGGACCTTCTTGCTGCAAGGCAACAGCTCTGCCAACTGCGCCACTGGTAGAGCTGTTGGTAGAGCTAAAGTGACTAAGTAAAATGGATTGAACGATTACATAGACAGAATGACTAAGACTGCTAGTAATTATGACAAGGTAAATGTTAACTTTAACAGGCCCAGTTCTAATGTCAGTGTTGGCGACGGACAGGAAACTATCTTTGTTAATTATTAAACACAAATGCGTTACAGTGACTCCTACTTGCTGCTTTGCCACCAGTTGAAACTAAATAAGGACATGGTCACCTTCACAATATTAGTCAGAACCTGGGGGTGAGTTTCATTTGAGCTGTGGAAATGGAGTCATAGGTTGTGGTTTTCTGTAGAAATGACAAGTTTCATGAGAAGAAACCAATATGTTTTTCAAAGCAAGCTAAAACCACACTGTAAAACAACATTTTAAGTAGTTTTGGTTTAGTTTCTAGTGCAAATATCTTGGTATGCTTGAAATAAGACACAATTAATCGCCATAATATACTAACAAGACATTTTGGCTTATAACCTGGGGAAAATATCTTGTTCCACTGGCAGATTTTTTCACTTTTAAGTACTTTGTTATCAATGCTAAGTTCCTATATTGTGCTGAAAAGTTACTTGTTAGTTTAGTCTTATTTCAAAAGTATTATGATGTGTGTAGTAGAAACTAGATAAAAATACTAAGATATTGCGTGTTTTTTGCATTGCATAGCAACAAAAATCAACAGTTGGAGAGTTGAAGTAGAAAACAGCTGTGATCATCCAGGAGAGCAGAGTTGAAACTAATTTAAGGTTTACAGTTGTTGTTGTCCTGTAGTTTTCCTTATGTAAGTTTATTTCCTTTCGCTTGTCCAGCTTGAGCAGCGTTCTCACTGCGACCCCAGAGTTGATCAGCGACACACATACGACGCCGATCAGCTGTCGATTAATCACGTGTGGCATCTGGCCGTTGTGTGTGAGGATTTTACTACATGCAGATGGTAAACGCCGCTGCGTGGTTTCTGGAGTTTTATTGAGAAATGTGTGGGCTCACCAAGTGGCTGTGAGCTCAGCAGATAAAACACACGAGTGTATTTTAAAGCGCACACAGTTAAGTAGAAATCTAAACTGACTTTCTGTGCGGACAGTTGGGTTAGTCTTACAGTTGTGTGGTTTTTGCCTCTGTATTTGTCTTTTTTTGTCTCCTGCTGCTTCGTCTGCATCAGGGGAAAACATCTGCAGATCGCTCAACTGAGCACAAAACACACCCCGTTAGTGAAGCGTTAAAAGCAGTAAGAAAAAAAAAAAAACTACTTCAGCATTTTCTAATGTGAACATGTTAAAATCTCATGCATTTCTTACACTGAGGGCTTTTTCTGCTCCTTCATTACACAGTGAAGAAGCTGTTTTATTCTGCAGGATAAAAACAGCGGAGACAGAACAACTGTTCTTTTGTGGCTGATGTTATGTCTGCTTTGGTTCTTTTTTGGCCGAGGAAACAAGGATTTTTCCTGTTGTTTAGTCTAAATCAAGCACCAAGAAACCCAGTAAGGCAGGTGTGTGGGCTCCTTTGATGAAAATTGTTATTTTTATTTGACTGTAAGAGACCATTTTTAAAAGGATTTAATGGGCTACTTCTTACTTAGTTTAGTTCACCTTTAGTGCTCTCTAATGCACTTAGCAGTGTTTTTTTATGCGATGAAAGATTTTTAACTTCTCTGGGAAAATATTCTGTGAAACTAATTATACACCAAAAACTGCTGAATTATTTAGCAGTACAGTTTTACTTACTGTAGGGTAAAAATAGCACAATTATTTCAACTTGATGACTCATTGAAACAGAAGTGGAGTTTCTCATTCACACTGGGCTTTATTTACTTCCTCTCTGAGCAGACTGGGTGAATCCCACTGCTGGCAACCAGCTTCTGAATCAACAGCGTACACACGAGCTAATCCTGCGGGGCACGGGCGAATTTAGGGCAAGCCTGATTAGTAGTGCCACCGCTTATCATCCCCAGCCAGAGGGAGAAGGGAATGAGGGTTGGAGAGACATTGGGAAATTGGGGGGGAGGTTAATGGGAGGCTGGAAATGGGAATGCGGCGGTGAGGGAGTTGAAGGTGTATTTTGAAAGGATTCATCTGAATTCATCCAAATTTAAACATAAATGCAAACCCGCAATCCAAGAGGAAGAATTGGGATAAATAGAATAAATGGGAATAAGAAAGGAGAAGAATAGCATTCCATTAAATGATAAAGTGTACCATCAACCGCTGCAACCTTTTACGCTTATTCCTGATTTTTATATCGATTTCAGCTCCTCTACTCTCGCTTTCAACCCTTTTTTCATGCCTCATAATCCCCCCATTTCCCCTTAGACCCCACTGATGTTTGCTGCTGCCCCCACTTAAGCAGAACCTCAAAGGAGATGCCAAGGCTGTGTCTCAGGGTCTCTTGACTTTTTTGATGTCTTCACCTCTGAGTGGAGAGGAGGAAGGCCACAGTGTCACCAGCCATCGGAGTGAGGGGAATTGTTAACAAAAGGGTTTATGAGCTGTGACTAATGGCTTCCCCACTGCTCAAACAGGTTTCTTGCTTAGTGTTACGTCACAGCTCAAGGATAAAAGCAAGCAGGTAGTTCTCATACCGCAGGGGGCTGTTTTACTAGTGTTCACCTGAAATCTGGGTACAAAACTACTTCCAGGTTTGGCACAGCTTACATCAACCCACTTCCAGCCCTTTAGATGTTCTGCTCAAGAGAAAATTAAAAAATCAGCATGAATAAAGTACTAATTCTCTATTTAACACTTTATGGCCCAACAAGCAACAAAATGGACCTGGAAGATGTTAAACTAAATCTAGAATCGGCAGAAGTCAAACCGCTTACTCCGATTATGATCTAAAACCTAAAGCAGTAACGCCTTAGTTAAAATATTTCAGATTTACTTCAGGCTCAGACTTATAATTAAATTTAATTAGTCGGCTTGGGTCAGGCTCGGACACAATGTCTACTGGCTCGAGCGGGGTCGGGCTGGATGTTTTAGGCCCGATCTAATCCACAGAGCTTTTTCCACATGGAAACCTCTGCTAAATATAAGAGAGTCTATTCTATAAGGCATTGCTTTTTACAACACAAGTATATTTAAATAAGGTCCACACAATAGATCATCATTGCAATAGTTGATTGCAGGTTTTGCCATTTCCAGTTACATGCAAATAAGATATTCAGTTCTGTTTTATAGACACATTACATGGAATAATACTAAATCTCCACCAGTGTCCAATTGCAATCGACCAACACCAATAAAATTAATTACCATTAACAAAAAACTCTTTACTGTTACAAATTATAATAGGTTATTATTTTTAAGGATTTTTTAACTTTTATAATATGAAACTTTATCTTTATTTATAGCACCAATAACTGATTTAAGGGCTCTTTCCTGACAGTGAAATCAAATGGTAAATATTTTACGTGAGCTTCTGTTTTTAGAAAAGCTGAAGTTGCTTCTCTTCTTCCCCTTGAACAGTTTATGATCCCATGTCGACATAGATTTAATATTTAGCTGCAGAGTTTTTATACCACAACCAGTTTCAGTTTTATGCTCAGTGATGCTTTTGGGCTGTGATTTGGTTAGCAAAAGCGCCTCACCCACACAAATACGGACGTTTTTAACAGGAAATGTTTGTTTTTCTTATTTAGATATTTATTACTTTGCCCCAGACATTGCAAATGCCTCAGGTCTACAGTTTATAAGCCATTAAATTTGACATACTGACATTTGCAGACACTCTCTAACCAGAGAAACAATTTGGTGTGGATTTAATTTATCCAACTGGAAAGTAAACAAACTCGGGGGAATAAACAATGCAGCGCCCTGTGGTGCCTAACTGCAGAGCTCAGTTTAGTGCATTTGGCATACTAACTAACTAACTAACTAACTGACTAACCAACCTATAATCTTACATTTTAATTAAATTTTTAAGGGAAATACAGAAATCGACATTTACAGTATTTAGTCAAACATTTAAAACAATTTGACACCATTATCAAATTGCTTTTGACTGAAAGAGTAAAGCATCAGTTATTCCTATTGCTACTGAAATAGTAAAGTATAACAAATGTTAGTTGTAATAGTTATTATAAACAACATTGACTTGTTATTTCGATGCATAAACTTAAGGAAAACTAAAAAATAAATGTAATGGCAGCTTTTATTTGTCTGATGCACAGAATATGACAACATTTTTTGCTTTTCTGTGTTTTATAGAGTAACAAAAATATAAAATAACTCATATTAGCCGCTTGTCTGCCCAGGTAGACTGTCTGTTTTTTTTGACCAAAGACATTTCTAGGTTGCACACCAGCAACAAGTGGGGGAGGGGTAGACATTTATTGTGTTGTTCATCATTTATTGTGATATATTTCTTGTCATAAGAGTTTTGATTTATTGTCTCAGGTTGGTAAAATCAATGATGTTTAAATCCCCAAAACTGTCCGTGTTGTTGGGATTGTTAGTTTTGCTATTTTATCCACTGTTTGTTAAATCAATATCAATTTAAAATTGAAAATATTAAATGTGGTTACTGTCTGCAGTTTAGTGATACAAGTCACACTCATTTATGTGACTGGTGTGCTAACGGAGTGCATTAGAAATGGATATATTTATAGAGAGCAGTATTTGTGTTTGTGGGGGTATAACTGCTGTGTCATGTAGTCAAAGCCATGCAGTTGCCTAAAAAATAAATAATAAATAGTTTGTATAGTTATCGTTATCACAATGACATCACAATTAACAAATCTTTAAGTCTATGTTGCCCGCCCCTTTGAAAAGGTCATGTTACTGTTTTCCGCCTTACAGCCGAATAAAACTGAAGTTGCTCCAGTACTTTCTCTGGTATCCTGCTGAAAAGACTTTTGATTCTGTAACTTTGATACATGTCAAGTTGTCAGTGGTCCAGATTTTCTAAGTTGGTAAAAATGTCACACAGGGTTTGCGGTTTTGCTTCAGTAGCTTTCAAGTGTGTCAGTTTTTGTCAAGATATGGTCAGAGGAGGTGAGTAGAGAGCAGAGCTCTACATGGTTTCTTTGTTCATCCTGACTTTTGGGTTTGTTTACAGAGTATGCTTCAAATGTTCTGTTTTTTTACTTGTATTTTTCTGTGTTTTCAGGATTTTTGTTTTTCACTTTGTCAGTTTTAGAGGACTTCTCCTAACTTGTTGATGCGTTCGTTTGAAATTTAATGTTAAACTTTTGCAAACTGACTTCATTTCTTATTTTGACACAGTCTACTAACAACTAAGGCAGGATATACTTGAATAGCTGACATTTGTCATCAGTCAAAGCAGAGACAATGAGCAATTTAGAAACAATAAGAAAGCAAATACTAGACTCGCAAATGAAAGATAAGTAAATGTTTCACACTGTTTAGAGTCTTTTTTTTAACAGAACCTACATTTGTTAATTAGTTAACACTATTGTGCATATAATGAATCATCCATTTGACATCTCAGCTGTGCACTTTGCTCATTTACTATGTGGTTTAGTGTTGAAATATCATCAGCTTGTTTCAGATTTTCTGTTTTCTGTTTGGTTACCTTTATCAAGAACTCAGAATCACTTCCTTTTATTGTGATGGTCTGCTACATTTAACTGTGCAAATATGACAAACTTTTACTCAAAAATGTTTACATCTGTTATGGACGATTGAAGAAAAACAACTAGAATTGGTCATAATCAAAATCAACAGATCAGACTTCAAAGAAAAATGGAAATTATCCAGGAAAAGCTCAGTTGATTGATTGGTTGGTGCACCACTACAGATTGAAGCAGCTCTATTCCTTTAACTCATTTATAGCAACGACTGCAGATAAATAAGTCATTGATAATATTTGCTGTTACTAAGAAGAAAGCACAGACAGTATTTCTGGTTTGCAGAATAGAACTGCCAATGAAGCAAACGTTAAATAAACATAAAATAGCAACTTGGAGTGAAAAAACATTGAGAGAACCAGAGCCCAAACTGAACACGAAGCTCCTAATAGGATCTAAAAACTGCAACAAATTTTTTTGTTTAAAAGGTTTCTGTGTTTATCCTGATCAGGACTTTGGTGATGAACGCTACATTAGAAATTAGAACTGTAGGTAAACAGAGGAAGCAGCATCTCAAGCTCAGCTTCATGGTTAGAACAATGAAACACTAAAAAACCCCAATAAAACTTGACCTCCTTTTCTACTAACAGGACAAGTTATCTAATCTATTTTCGTTCTCGTTATTTGCTTTTGTCGTAGCATGAAAATTCTTGAAAATCTTCAGTTGAATTGATTCAGTCTGTTGTGCAAATTGCCTTGAGAAGCTAAATAATTAAACTGGATTTATAAATCACTCTAAAAACAACATTAAGGCTGACTCAAGTTCTCTACGATAAAACTGAAATAAATAAGAGAATAAAAAGAAGAGAATAAAAGATACACAAACAACTAAAAGCTTTACTATTCTGGAGTTGAAGAGACAAAGGATTTAGCTTTACTAAATTGACATGTTAGAAAAAAATGGAAGCGATTCACAAACTAGCATGATATCAATGTTTGTGTTTTGAAATTAGACATTAAAATTTGCCATAAATTTTAATCATCCCAGTTGAGTAACTCTCAACAGGTGTTTCTGACCGACAGAACAGAACAGTAAAGTCGTTTTCCCTCTTCACCACACAGAGATGCAATAATTTAGGGTGAGAAGTAAACATGGAGCTGGTCAGACTCCCGGTTCGTTCAGACGCTCCACCGAAAGCCGCTTTTCTACATTAACCTGTGAAGTAGTTTTGCCAAAACGTATCATTTAGAAGAAGCTGCAGCTGCATAATTTAAAATGGCACTGAGTGGCTTTACACATGTGTGTCTGTGGGATTGTGGTGATCATGCAGCTGTGTCGTGTCTCTCTGCAGGCGCCGAACATTCATGTGGGTGTGTGTGTGTGGGGGTGTGCTTGTGCGTGTGTTCAGAGACTGTGGGGGAAGGAACATGTGCGTCTCTCCCTCCAGCTTTCCTCTCCATCCTGTCAGTTTTGATTGACAGAAGAAGAAGGGAGGTGTATAATTTATCACTTCCCACTTGGTCCCTCGGTGCCCTGCAGCCGCAGGACTGAGGTTGGTCCCTCAGAGCAAAAGTCAGATTATTAAATCCTTAATGGACAACACACACATGCACACCCCCTCTCTCTCTCTCACACACACACAGACACACACACTCGCTGTTGGTGTACCTCCCTGGAAGCCTCTCTGTCATGTTTAATGTAAAATGAATGAATGATTCATGGCGGGGGAGAGAATTTTGTATTTTAGGAGTACTTACTCATTTATATGGTTACTGCTCGCTTTTTGCCTTAGATTAAATTTTTTTCTCAACATATTTCAGATAATTACACATTCTACATTTATATTTGTGCAATATTATTGTGTCATGTGAGAAAATATCAGATTGTTGCTATTAAAAAATCCTATCAGTTGTAAATGTGACTATAAATGAGGTAAAACGTATGCAAGAAATCTCTTACTGTGTCACACTCCAATATAAAGCATATCCTGCTGATATTTTAGTAGCAATTTGGGCTCGAATCATTATCAGGTAAACTGGACAAGATCAAGATATAATAGTTTCTCCCAAATCCTTAAAAAATGAAGTAAAAAAAGAGAAAACTCTAACTCGCACTCCTTGTGGGCAAACAGACCCTCAAGATGTCATCAAACCAAAGGATCCAAATGGAGACAGAAAGGCAGGGAACCATGAGGCAGATACACTTAAATAATTGAACTGAGACTCCGGAGCTCAAAACATAAAGCGTGAAACTGTCAGCTTAGCATAAGCCAGCAGAAACCGACAGGGTACAGGAAAACAACAGGAGGATCTGATGAAGAACCAGGAAGTATTACTGAATGATGGCTGGAGCGCTGATTGCAGATGAGTAACAGGTGCAGGGAGCCTGAAACCACATGGGGACAGAAAATAACACAGCATTTCAAAACTCCCCAAACAGAAGGAAAACAAATCAGAAGTTTATTTGGAATATATAAACTGTGAAGCTTAACATTCTGAAACAAGAATATTATGTTTTCTTTTGCTGCTGATTAATTTGCAGATACGTACAAGTGCAAAGATGGCAAGTAATTTATAACCTAGTTTTATTCAAACATAGACATACAGTGCTCCTCTACTTGTTCAGAAACATAAACCATGCTACCACAAGCACAACATTAGACATTCTAATATTTATCTTAATTGCAAAGTTTCTTGGGTACGACTGTAGCATCTGTTGAACTCTGTTTGAATGTGTTTGACCGATAGTCAGGGGAAAGATGTGAGCTAGGATTGCTTTTTATTATAAATGCCCAAAATAAATGGGTAAGGGCAAAAATAAGTATATATGGAATCGCTATTATTATCGCAATACCAATGGTTGCAATGTCACAGTCGTAAAGGTCAGCTTGGACGCCATATTTGATTAGATGCACTTCAGTTGCCGTTGCTGATTCACACTCGGCACACTTGAATCGACTCGCCATATGTATAATTTCAGTGGCTAAAATGCTAAAGCTAACATAAAATGGTGGTGAAATTGTATTGATTGATGTAAAAGTGTTTTTTTTATTCTGTGGTATGCAAGTTGTACACTCTGTTTAGTGGTTTGGCAAGAGTCCCAATCCTTAGTCTTCTTTATAAATCTTTGCATACATAGATTTTACAGATTATAGCTTAAAAGCAAAAGCCTACCCAGCTTTTATTTGTTACTGCACGTTTCACCTTGGTATTATAATCCTCACTGTAATGGAGAAAATCTTCTTGCTACAGGACAACAGCGCTAACAACTGCATCAAGTCGTCCACTTTTGGCTGACCTCAGTTTGTTTGGTTAGAGTAAAAAACACCTCCAGTCAAAGGAGTAAATCCATCTCAAACTTTATTTTATTGTAAGGCTTCTCCGCCGGAGAAGTACATCTGCACCCACATGCATACGCTCCATATCAATGAGAAAGAAACTCCCACAGACTGGATGTGGGATATAAAACGTAATGAGGTGCAGCAAGCCAAGAGTGGTGGGAATCACCTTAAAGATATAAATTAAAACCTCAGTGTTTGTACGTATGTCTGTCAGAGTCCTGCATTTTGCTAATGTAGAGGCAGATGGTGCAGCTCTAGGAATCATCTCTCTGCATTGGGTGAACAGCAGGTGGTGCCATCATGTGCAAGTTGCTGTGTGTGTGTGTGTGCGTGTGTGTGTCCTACACAGCAAGTGAGGAGAGTTCACAAGGACATGGCTCCAGATCTTGCCTTTGGCTCGTGTCACTAACACTTATGTCTACTTTGCTACACATGGCTGCATGCATATGTATGTGTGTGAGTCCTGAAATTAAGAAATATGCCGTTGAAGAAGTCGACTCAGGGTTGTGAGGTGTGAGGGCAACCAAAAGCTGGGATGGCAACAGAAAAAGGAAATTTTAAAAAATGGTTTTCTTACTTCCTCTTTGTGTTTTTAAGAGATTAGATCGATCTAGTTTGGTAAAACTGGGCCGAAAACTACACTGCAAAAACACAAAACATCACAAAGTATTTTTGGTCACGTTTCAAGTGCAAATCTCTTATTACATTTGAAATAAGACAGAACTAATTTACAGGTAACTCTTCAGAAAGTTATAAGAGCTTGTTTGAAGTCAATAACTCCTTAACACTGATGGGAAAAAGTGCTAGTTCCATTGGCAGATTGTTTCACTGGTCACAAGGGAAAAATGTCCTGCTATAAGTGTAATAATCTGCCAGTTTTTGCAGTGGATGGTGGGCAATATGGACTTGGAATTTTATCGCAATATTTTGTGGTACTGTTGTGATAACGATAAACATTAAAATCTATTTGTTACTTATTTTTTAGGTGATAAATAGCTTTGCAGGGTGGAGACAAAATGGCACATCATTCAAACGCCACAAACAGAAATATTGTTCTTGAAAAACACTCATCTGAAACAAGATCCTTCAAGATGCCACTTACTTAGAAAAGCGTGGTTTATATCACTGGACTGCTCCCAGTAGCTGCATTTAATAATATCTTTGAAATCATTGACATTTATTGATGCGGTTATGGAACAAAAAAAATGAATAAAAAAAGTAAAAATAACATTTCCAAACACACTGTCAGTTTTTAAAAGTTTTATTTAACATCTACAGCTGAAATTTATCATAACAATAAATCAAAATTCTTATCATAAGAAATGTTTCACGATAAATGGTAAACAATACGATAAAAGCCCATTCCTACAGAAGACATTTAACAGTTTGTGTTGCTCAACATCTTTGTCGTCACTTTGACTAATTTCCAGGAAGCGCAGGCCGCCTCTGCGGGCGAATGAGAGCCGCTCTTGTGATTTGACTGCCTGGAGGCCATTAACGGAACAGATGGCTTCTTAGTAAATGAGAAATGACATTCATGTGAAATGTTATGGGAAACAGACATGGGCTATCTGGACGGTGGGGTCTGGACAGAGGCGAGAGGAGAGAAAGTGTCTGATTGGGTTACTGGCAGATGTCAGTGTGCTGTTGGGGTCTTCTCGTTTTGCAGAACAGAACGACGCAGCGCAGACAGACGGACGGCCTCTTAAGTGGAAAACCATGTCAGCGCTGAGTGCCGTTCGTCAGGCTGCCCTGACGTGGCGCTTTGAGTCTCATCCGACGTAAGAGAAACAGAGGATGATTGCGCCCGTGTAAATCTTTCAGTCGACAGCAGCTACACTGGAGGTCATGTTGCTCCAAAATGCATTTGGATACATTTTCTGTCCATTCTTCCAGAAAATCTAAGTTTTATGTAATTTAGAGAGTTTAAACTGGGCTTTTCATAGATAGTTCATGTCTGTGTGTTATTATTATTCTTTTGAACACAGTCCAAATATAGGTGGTTTGCTTTTCTATGTGCTGGAACTGGGTTTGTCTCTCTCATCTGTCCTCTCTGTTTTTCCATATAATCATTAGAGAAGACAAGAGAAAACACCTGGGTGCTGCTCTAGGTGTTGTATTTAAACATTTTTCAGTAGTGGTCTCAGCCCAACCTTCCTATGACCTTTTTAAAATGGTCTTGGTCATTAAATCTTCACATTACTGATGTTTTTCATTTCAGCACAGTCCTTGTACCAACATATACAGGTTCCACTGAGGAAAAATGGGAGAATAAAACGAAAAGTGTCAGGCCTAAAATAATATGAAACTCCTGTTTTTAAGAAATCTAAAAAAATTCTGACAATGGGTCTGTGAGATTCAGTGTCCTTCGCTCAATCGTCTACATGCCAAGTTTTCTTCAAATAGCTCTTTTGGAAATCATTTTGTTGGAGGTGAAATAAAATTGTTCTGTCCTTCAAAATGGTATTTCTGATATTTTTTAAAGAGTCAACTAAAGAAAGTGGAAAAATGAGTCTTTGTAGCAAACGGCAGATCCAAATTAAAACTAGTACTCTGCTAAAGTTGTTTGGTCGTTCAAGAGACTTTTTATGTCTGGATGTTTGTGGCGTTTGAAATGATAAAAAATATCCAGAGATAATTGAGGTAATTTTGTCTGCTCTAAGCAGTCACAGTTCTTGCAACCATTTCATTGGACGTGGACTAATAAACTATTTGCTGCTGCTTTTCTAAATCATGCCCAGCATTTCTAAAGACTCGTGTTATATATGTTGTACCCTTGCAGATTGCTCTTTTTGTGTGTTTGTTTTGTTGCCAGCTGTAAAGTGAGATCTTAAATACTACAAAATAATATAATTTTTGATAAATAGTAATCAGGAGAAAGACTTATGCTACAGACATGAGTTTTGGCAGCTGAATGCTGCTAATCATATTTTGGCACCATTGGTAGTTAATAGTGGGCATGCAGCTCATGCTGTTTGCTCTTTGTCTTTTTTCCCCTCCATTATGGAAACGTTTAAAGGAAATCAGTAAGTTGTTTGAATGGAAGACAGTCGTTGTAGTGCAGAGTATAAAAGTGTATGTAGTGTTTGCTCAGTTTTTTATGTTGTAGTTCATTTTATTTTAGTTATTTGCATTTTTCTTCTGCCATAAATTATTGGTGTAACAATGGATTTTAAAGAGCAGATCCGTACACTCGGGATAAACATGATGCGTCTTTTCCACTGGGGCCTAAAACTGCACACAGCTGTAAGACGTGTTGTTGATGAGAGTCATGATTCATTAATTAGTAAGTTTTGTTTGTGTCCCTTTACTTCCCATGCCTGAATGATCAGCATCAGTGTTAAATCCTCTGTGATCAGTGGGTACAGTATGTTTGTGTTTTATCAGGTTGTGTGTGTAAACTGGTCTCTTGAGTTACCTTCTTTGGACATAAGACGCTGTGCATCCATGCGTGCGCGTGTGTGTGTGTGTCTCTTCTGTCCGTAATCATGTCCAGCCTTTTTCATTAAAGGTCAGCTTGAAAAGAAAAGCTGTGAAACCTGTCAGATTTCCCCTCATTTAAACACACAGGTGCAGTTAAAGTCCTCCACAAAAGAGACTGAATAAACAGCTGTGCTTTTCCTCTCTCTGTAGTGAGGACGCACACACACGCACGCACACACACACACACGATGCTTTGTTGTAAAGAGGAAAAGAGTAGGAGGGAGAGTGACTGACTGAGAGAGCAAACAAGAGCTGGAGCGCTATTCAAAAGCTTCTGGGATTTGATTTATGTGATCCGTTTCAGACGAGGAGACAAATATAGCTGATATAGCACACCATGTATTATGTAGAGAAGAGTCTATTGTTTACTGTACATTACTATATTTTATTATTTAGCTTGTTTTATGTCTCCCATGGGAGTGAATTTGATTCAAATACAGAGCTCCACATGAACAACAGATTCAAAGAATCCAGAAAGATATTTCAAAACAAACACAGAGAAACGGCACTAATTCTTCCTCTCTCTCTTTTTCGGTTTTGTCCAACAGAGCGAGAGACGTTTCAGGGTGTGACGAACTTCAGCACCTTCCTGTTGGACTCTTCCTCAGGAACCCTTTTCCTGGGCGCCAAGGATGCCATTCTAGCTGTGGACACCAACAACCTGAAACAACCACCAAAAAAGGTGATGCTGCAGTGGATAAGAGCAAATGTATATGTGCGTGAGCTGTGTGGATAGAAATTAACCCCAAATTATCAAATTTGGGGTTCATTTCACACCAGAAGAAAAAAATAAGTCATTTGACAAAACTATTCATTCTTGTAAACATGTGAGTTTTATAAGTATGTATGAAATCCTCTGGAGTATTTTTTTTATAACTACAAAGTATTTACGTCGAAATTTTCCCTTTTTTGTACAGTATCGCTATTGCAAAGAAATTTACCCATTGTGAGACAATAAAGAAAATTTCTATTCTATTCTATTGAAAATCCTGATGATTAAATCATAAAAGTTAAAGAACTTGTATATAACATAAACTCTAGTACAGTCTTGATTTGATAAAAATGTAATAAAAACCGCTAAAGAAAAGGGCGAAATATGCATAAAGGAAGTATTTTCTGTTTTTCCAAAAAGATAAGAAGATGAGTTTCAATCACTTCTTTCTTCTCACCTTCCTTCAGATTGATTGGGTCGTACCGGAAGAGAAGAGGAAGTCTTGCGTGGGAAAAGGAAAGACAGAGGTGAGACTTTTTAAAGCCCTTCATCTTCTGTTTGATTTAGAAATAACTCAGATTTATAGACACAATAATTAATTCTGGCTAAATTTATGTGCAGCTTGATTTAGATTAACTCCTATTGTTTGCTTTTTCAGTGTCATCAATCTGGAAAATACAAAAAAAAAGAAATTATGAATTTCAGTTTTTTTGCTTAACACAGGTCTAGTTTCCGGTTTCAGTGCGAACCAGAGTTTGAAAAAAGTTTCAAAACCACAGAAGTTTCTGTTATGTCCTTCACTTTGACCTCCACTTGATAAATAAAATTGCACTCTGAGATGTAATTGATTTTATTCAAAACAGAAAACTACAACTTGTCAAACAGTTTTGAAAGTATTGGAACATATAGATTATTACTCCTTAGGTAATGATGTTTTCTGTGACATCCAGAAGTTGTTTTTTTTTTTTTTTTTCAAAATGCTTAATTTGTCTTGTGATTGTGGGATAACCAATATCAGGCTTCTTTCTGCCAGCTGACCGACTGTGTGCAGCAAGGCAAAAACATACTCTAGTTCTATGGTCAATTTTTATAATTTTTTTTGGTCTTGGAATATTTTTGTTTCGTTTATTCTGTGCAACAGGAATGTGATACGGGTAACTCTTTTCAATTGATGTGATCAGTTGGAAAGATCACATCAATGATCTTTTCATTGATATTTTCATTCTTATTTTCCATAAAATTCACATAAAAACAAAACAAAAGAATAATACAAGACAAAATCCCTTGAACTGTATGATGGAAAACAAGCGACAAAGGTACAAAACCCCTGAAACATTTCATGTAATTTTGTGAAATTATTTGCATATTTTTGGGACATCTGTATTTGTAGGTGGTATTAACTGGATCCAAGTTGTATTTACCTCTTCACCTATATTTGGTAGCGCCTATATTTGTGTGTGTGCACGTGCGTGTGTGTGTGTTTCACAAGCCCATGTTGCTGGGCATCAGACATGAAGTTCTGGGACTGACGCCAGGCCCTCATACAGGGTGTTAGCTCGCGAAGGGACACAGAAACAGGAGACAGGCTGTATATAAAGTCACAGATGTCCACTAACCACCGGAAACTGATTAAATAGAGCATAAAGTACAGTCAAGCTTTGCATCTCCTTCTACAGTGTCTACTTACAGTAAATGCTACACTCAGTGTATTTTTGTTGATTCATGCCGGAGTGATTCATTGGGTTTTTTTTTTTAAATGCAATGTCAGATTGACAACGCTTTTAATCTTTAAGAGATACTTGTGAAATTACCATCCCTCAACCGTGTTCCAGTAATTCACCGTTGTATGCTCAAAAAGTCAATTTTAGCAGTTTTAGTGATAGATTTGAGCAGATTTCTTTGTTCCTGTGTAGAAATCTGGGAAGCTGACTCACTGATAAAAGCAGGAATACAAAGAGATTTTTTCCCCTGCAAAAACATTGATTAAAAGATTATGCCTGAGTCAGAGGGAATAAGAAGAGAGAAGGAAGCAACTATGAGAAAAAGCAGGACTGCGTTTAGAAAACCACGGCGACAGACTCAACAAGACGACCACCTGCATGTGTTTGTGTGCTTGGTTATCTTTGAAAGAGACAGCTTAGAATCGCTGGAGTGAGAACGTTTTGGAGAACTGAGGGTTTTTGTCTCCTCACATTTCACACCACATTTAAGGGTTTATACAGCTTTAGAGTGACGGTGGTGCAGACACTTAGATTTCCTGGGGAAAGTAGGAGACTAGCGGTTTACTTAAAAATTTGCTAACTTGGAAACCCTCTTCTCAAGCAGCTTTCCTAAGCTAAACATAACATTATATTTCTGGGCTTTTATTGTCTTTTTCTAAGGTTCACTGACAACATAACATGCATAGTTTCCTTCAATAAAAACAGGATCAGAATTGCGCTGATCCAGGCTCAAATATTTGCATACATGTTTGCTAATACTTTTAGCTTCAGCTTGTTGATGGCTACAAATATGTGTGAGGTTAAAGTTCAACTTGCTAAACTTGAACATAAGTGGGGAGGCATGCTACACTTTTTTCTTCCACATTTTTTAACTGGGAAGGAAACGTTTCACTCAAGGAACTGAGACGGACTACTTCCTGGATCAGGATGGTACTGTGGTACAACTCTGAAAAGAAAAACGCAGGATCCCACTAAGAATGATCAGTTTCTCAGATTTTACTTTTTATAGGTTTATGTTTGAGTAAAATGAACATTGTTCTTTTATTCTATGAAGTATTGACAACATGTTTCTGAAATTCCAAGCAAACATTTAGTATTTATTTGCAGAAAATAAGAAATGGTCAAAATTACAAAAAAGATGCTTTCAGACCTCAAATAATGCAGAGAACAAATTCATATTAATTTAGAAACAAGAATACTAATGTTTTAACTCAGTTCGGAAATCAATATTTGGTGGAATAACCAAAGCTGTATTTTCACAGTATATCCCTACGTCATATATTATGTAGTCCTTCCAGCATGGAAAAAACAAGTCAGATGCATCATTAAACCCCCAAAATTAATGTAACATGCATCCCAGTGATGAGTTCAGCTCATCGTTGATGATCTTATCACCAAGTGAATATGCAAGTCCCAGTGGCTGAACTGGTAACATTTAAATCATTACTGCAGATTATGAATATGGAAATGCCAGATGCAATAGATTTTCTTCCAAATTAATTTGATCTATTTATTCATCATATGACTGAAAAATGCCTACAACGAACCCATGAGTTCAGAAATATCTTATTCCATCTGGCAGCTTCATTTAGCAAAAGGCTGAAATCATAGAATTAGTCATTAAAAATGAATAGAGTAACAATAGCCTTATTTTTGTGTTAATTTCAAGTGCCACATTTAATTCGTAATCCTGATTTGAGGCTGTATTTAATGACTGGAGGGTATTTTGGTTGGCAGTGGGCCTCCCACGGAGCTGAACCAGCATGGCGGTGGCGGCTTGTGTGGGTTAGCGGGAGGGCTGATTCAGGTGACATGATCTGGGCTTGGGAGAGGATCTGTTCCCTGGGGAAGAGGTGACTCAGGCCTGGAGCTCATCCAGAAAGACATGCAGACTTTGTGCTGCACACACACACACGCCTACACACCAAAACACACTTCAATATAAATTACCTGCGTCATCTTTTCATGCTAAGTGAGGTGAGACTATTAGGGTATTTTTCCACTTCAAACAGACAGAAGAGATAAAAATTTTACATTGTTGGTCTACTGTTGATTGTTTTTGGATCATGAAAAAAAAAAAGAAAGCTATTTCCATCCCAAAATAAAACTTTTAGAAGACCAAAATATTAATATTTAAAACATATTAAAACATATGCAAGTATGTCACCATTGCTCATTATTTATTTACTTTGTGCATCAATCTGCAATATATCTTCAAATGTGGGATACACTATGAATATATACATGGAAAGTTTTCACACAGAAATCTAAAAATGTATTATTATATTTACAAAATGTAGAAGTTGAACCAAGGAGTCAAACTTCAACCTGACTGATTTCTGTAACTTTGTCTCCCCCTGCAGGTGGACTGCAACAACTACATCCGTCTGTTGGAGTTCCTGCAAGACGGTCGCATCTACGTGTGTGGCACCTACGCCTTTGACCCCCAGTGTGCATTCCTGGTGAGTGTTTCCATCATCTTCATACTTCTAGGCAGCAGCATGTGAATAATCGACTGCAAACAAGTCATTATCTGTTCTGTGTTTGAGTTAACAGTGGTTATTAAATTGCAGACGCAAACGTAAATGTATTTTATTCAGTTTTCATGTTCATAGAAAATAAAACATGTTTTTCCTACTTTTTTTGCAAATAGAAATCTAAGGAGAGTTTTTCATGGATTTTTATGTGGTTATGGAACTGAATCTGAACAGAAGCAGTTTAGTTTCACCGAGTCGTGTTTTTTCCCTGTCATCCTGCAGCACCTTCCCTCCTTCACCTTGGAAAAAACAGAGGATGGAGCATTGAAGATGGAGACTGGGAAGGGCAAATGCCCCTTTGAGCCCAGTCAGCGTTACACAGCTGTAATGGCAGGCAAGTGGGAAAACTTTGGATCAGTTCTTAACTGGCTTAATTCATGCTTCCCAAGCCTGCTCTGTTATAAATGTTTCTTTTTCTTCTCTTCAGATGGCATCCTATACACAGCAGCCACCAGCAACTTCCTGGGGACTTCCTATGACATCTCCAGGGCAACGGGCCCCGAGCAGGAGCGCGTCCGAACGGACCAATCCATCAACTGGCTCAACGGTGAGACTCTCAGAGGTTCTCCAGCACCCAAACACACACATTTGATCTTAATGTGGTCTTGTGAATGACCTTACTGGACATTTGTTTTTGTTATTCATGTATTCAGACCCAGAGTTTGTGAGCTCGGCGTTGATAGAGCAAGCCCCGGACAGCAATCCGACTGGAGACGACGACAAAATCTACTTCTTCTTCACTGAGATGGCCAAAGAGCACGATCTGTACACCAAAGTGCCGAGGGTGGTGCGGGTTTGCAAGGTAACCCAGAGATTTGCCGAAATTTACCTATTTTAATTTCTCTTTTGGCTTCACTGGAGTAAATATACGCTGTCTGATTGTTCAGTCTGACGTGGGAGGGATGAAGACTCTGCAACGACGATGGACCACCTTTCTCAAGGCCCAGCTGGTGTGTGAAGACAAAGCCAGCGGTCAGCGCTACAACATCCTGACAGACGTTTTCACGGCTCAACACTCCCCAGGAGACCCCAGCAGCACACACTTCTACGGGCTGTTCACCTCCCAGTGGTAAGAACAGTCAGAGAAAACAATTACCTTAAAAATATGCTTTATAAAAGTATTGAATATGTGGGCAAAAACTGTGACCTAATTATAAATTGATGGTAACGTCCTTCCTTCTGGGTATTAAGTCATCAATTTTCAGGTAATATTTTACCAGGGTGTGATACAGACAATTAAGACAAAACAATTTTCTAAACTTTAAACCATGTTTTGTAATTTTGCCCCTTATTTTGTTTCTTTTTTCCAGGGAGCCCAATGATATTTCAGCGGTGTGTGTCTTCAGTCTGTTTGACATCAGCAAAGTGATGGACGGTCCTTTTAAAGAGCTGAAGAAGACGTGTGAGAACTGGAACAGTCCTGAGACTGTCCCCACACCAAGACCAGGCCAGGTACCGAGCTCCACCGCTCTTTCTGCTTTCATTAATACGTTTTGTTTTTCTCCTCATTAAACTATTTTCTTCATTCCTTTTTTTTTTTTTTTTACTGTTTAGTGTTTGAACAACGACTTAAAGGCTCAGGGATTCGAATCCTCGTTGAAACTTCCTGATAAGGTGCTGACTTTTGTGAGGGATCACCCTCTGATGGAGAACAGCGTCACTGCAGCGCCCCTGCTGGTCCGGAAGGGAATTAAATACACCAAGCTGGCTGTGACGCTGATGGGCGAGGCGGAGGACCGGAGAGGAGCCGTCCTCCATCTTGGAACAGGTCAGAAGAAAGGAATAGAGATTAAACTTCTAAGATAAGACTGTTTTGAGTCACTATGCTTGTATTTCTCAACTACATTTTAAACTATTCATTCAGGCCAAGGTTTAAAACGCTCAAACTGTTGATTGGTTTAAATCTCAAGTATTTAAAACATAGCAGCAGAAAATAAAATTCCGTTTGTATTAATTTAATTAGACTTTTTCTTTATTCGATCTAAAATAAAAACATTTTAACTGGTTTCTTTGTTGTAGATCGTGGGGAGCTCCACCAGGTGGCAGTAGCGAACCAGAATGCAACTTTACTTCAAGAGATTCCTCTTTTCTCACCGCAAGAGCCTGTTAACAATATAATAATGCATCAGGTAAGGCATTAGCTTTTGTCTCTCACATCCAGCCTTTCATTTATTTATTTAGCTTGTTGAATCTTAAAATTAAATTGCTAGTTTTAGTGTGTGTTGGTTCTGTAAGGCGTCGCTGTGTTTCCAGGGCCGAGCGCTGGTGGGCAGCCCGCAGTCGGTGGCTAAAGTCCAGACTGAAGGCTGCGCTCTGTACTCCAGCTGTGAGGTCTGTGCCAGAGCCAGAGGAGTTGGCTGTGAGTGGAGCGCAGACGACAAAACCTGCAGATTCACACTCACAGAGTGAGTATAACAACAGAAAGACGTCTGAAGCTGAAAATCTAGGGCAGATTATGTTAGATATTAAAGACAACTTTTAGATTATCTTTGACGCTTTCCATTTTATATAATGTATATGTTTTGCTTCATTCATCAAATATTATTCTTCTTAATCACTGAAATTAGTCAGGACAGGGTTATGTATAAGACAGAGACAGACTTCAATGTAATTCAACTGTATATTTAAAATGTACATATTGAGTGAAATGTCTCATATAATAAGGAAAGAAAAAAGACAGAGAGAGAAAGAATAAACTAAAAAGAAGTACAAAAATAAACTAAAGAAAATGAATAACTCAAGTTTAATGAGGCACTAATTAAAGGAACAGTTATAAAAAAATCCAGAATAATCCACACTACAGTAATCCACAATTAACAATAAAGCAACGATTAAAGATATGAGGAATCAGACAAGCATCAAATAAAGAACTAATTAAACTTAGATTTTTATTCTTTGTTTTTCTGCCACCTTTTCTTTCCTGAACAACCAATCGATATTTTTTTTGTCGCATTAGTCGCTTTAATTCACAGTATTTTGCCAGAAAGTAGGGAGAACGGGGTAAATCATTCACATTTTTAAATTAAGAAATTTCAATTCATAATTTTTCCTTTGCTAAAAAATTTATTTGATTATTTTGTGTCACTTTATTTTTTTATTTTTTTGTTCTTCCTGGACTGGATTGATAATAGTTTACAACAGTAACTAAAGTAGCTAGCTATACAAGAGGTCCATTCTATTACACCTATCTTATTCTGTTAGTCATTATTTGTAATAAGTAATAATGAATGACCAAACAGTTAGAAAACATAATAAGAAAAAAAACATCACATCATTAAAAATAAATGAGCCAAACAGAGTCATTGAACAAACATTAGCCAACAATCTGAGTGATTCTCTGTTTTTCTGCCTCCAGTCCTGGTCCAGGTGACGTTGTGGATGAGGCCTTAAAAAGGTGTGATTCTCACGCGGGTAAGTATATCCAGGTGCCATATAATATGAGCATAGGTTTCTTTTGTGTCTTCAAACCTT
The DNA here is from genome assembly GCA_903067095.1 of Girardinus metallicus. Taxonomy (NCBI): domain Eukaryota; kingdom Metazoa; phylum Chordata; class Actinopteri; order Cyprinodontiformes; family Poeciliidae; genus Girardinus; species Girardinus metallicus. Next base: position 6,390 of record CAEGAE010065385.1, on the reverse strand, counting down.
CACGTCTCGTGGTAAATACTGTTTTTAAGCTCTCTGCTTCCCTGTGCTGCAGGACGATGCAATCCATCCGTCAGGGAGCTGAAAGTCTCCCCTGGGCTGCAGATCCTGTTGCCATGTGTCCAGCTTTCTCCTCGGCCTTGCAGCTGGGAGTATCCTCCCCACAGACACACCAGGCAGCACCACTCTGACTTGGCGGTGACCGTGACAGAGGAAAACCTGGGGAACTACGTTTGCACTTGCCAGGTGCAGATTCAATTTTATGTCTATAGAGCCGTACAAAAGTATCCATGGTGATTCGTCTTTATGTGATAGAGCAAGATCAATTTTTACAAACAAACAAAAATCAAAATAATGTGACCTTAGTCAATACTTTTCCCAATCACATTTCACTACATTTAGCTGCAAGTCATTTGGAGTAAGTCTCTAGTAGCTTTACACATATTGAGGCTGAAAATGTGTCTTTGCAAAACGACTCCTGCACAGTCAGATTGGATGGAAAGCTTGTTATATTTATATTTATTATGTCTGTATGTAAAGTTTCCTGTTTGGCAGGAAATGATTATGAACTGAACACAACATCTTTTATATTAACTGTTCCTCGTCGAATGTAAATCGAATGTATTTTAAAAATATAATTATTATTAATAATAGTAATTATTAATATAATTAATAATAATTATTCATATTAATAATAATAATAGGAAAATTGAATTTCTGAGTTTTTTTCAACAAAAGATTTCTTTAAAAATATAATTCAAACTTTTTTCCCCACTTAGCATCTCCACAAACCTTTTCCTGGTCTATTGCACAAAGTTTGTAGTTTTAACTAAATAAAATGCGAACTTAAGAGTCTGAATCCTTTTGAAGGCATTGTATCACACTTTTTTGCTTTATTGTAGGAAATCATTGACTGAAAGATGCATATTTATTTTGTCTTTCAGGAGGGAGGACCTAACGTCAGAGACCCGAGCCCCTGCCGGCGAGCGGCTTTTTTCCTGAACCTGGAGGAACCCAATGCTAGAGGATCGTCTCGCCTGGACGGAAACCGACATCACTTAGCAATCTATGTCCTGTTATTCTTCTTAGGTGTAGTATGTGGAGCATTTCTCCTCTTTTTCTTAAACCTGAAGAGAAACAGCACCCGCACGGGCAATCGCGTTCCCGATAACTCGTTGTCATCAGGAAAAGATCAGAAATTGCTGTGCTCCTCGACAACGCCGCAGTCCCAAAGCAGCTCCAGCCTGGTGTCGGACGGATTCAGGTCGTCGGAAAAACAAAACGGCAAGACGACGTCAACCACGGCCACTACGCTGCTCAGCAGTCAGGGCAACGGTGGCCCCCATGCTAACAGCTACAGCGGCTCCAGGATTAGCAGCAACCCGAGCAACGGGCATTCTCTGTACGGCAACTGCGACACCAGTGGCAGTGGGCTGAAGCTCAACTCCGAGATCCTAGTAGCGAACACTCTGGGGGGAAGGACGGGGGCGAGGGACTGGGGGCGGCCAGATTTGGGAGAGAAGGAGCTGGGGGAGGGAAATGGAGTGGATGAAAGGCTGGGAGCGAGGAAGAAAGGACTAGAGGACGAGTTCGTGAGTTTGTCTGAATTTCAAGCTCCACTTGCTCCGTGTGAAGAAAGCTCAATATGAAGGAAAACATTCTGCAATCTGCAAATAAACTGAATGCCACTTTAGGTACTGACAAATGCCTTTGAATGGGAGCTGTGGCATGATGAGAGAGACTAGAGATCTATGAGAATATAAGTCAAAGTCACTTCAGAGGACTTGTACGAATGGACTGAAGCACACCATGAAAAATAGAAGCGTGTGACACACCACTGTTGTATCACTCAGGAGAGCCACAGCTTACATTGTTTGGATGTAAATGGCAAATGTAAATAACTGAAATGTGAACATGAAAGTCAGTCGTCATTTAATTCCAATGTTAGCAGGAAATCAAAGATGAAATGCCTACCTGCATAGACGTGGAAAAGCCATATTTTGTTGTCGTACTGTCTGTCATTCACCTGTACCGATGGAACTTCAAAAGGCAAAGTGCACTTCAGTTTTAGCTCCTTTCTCTGTAACTAGGTGTTGCTAATGCTCTCTCTCTGTGGTCGCACCGCTCATTCCGCACACCTTGACGGATCCAAACACACCGAAGGACTGCTGAGCCACGCAGGGCCCAGTACTGGCACCAGTCTGGGCCCCAGAGATGGAGAGATGTCGCTGTCAGAGACTAAAGAACCAAAGACAGGCCCGTCCCTGTCAACATGACTGTTGCTCCCCAGAGCTTCACAGATTCAGGGTCGGATTCCTGTCAGCGTTTGGGAGCCGACCCGCTTTCCAGTTTATCGAAACAAGCCGAACGTCTTACATATGATGTCTTAAAGACTGGACCTTTTTTAACTCGGAGCCACCGTCACCTCATTCTGTGAGTGGATTTCAACCTAAATGTCTTTTTTTTTTTTGTCATGTGTTTTATAATAAAAAGAGTCAAGTGTTGTCATTGCATCTCTCTATTTTTTTCTCTGAAATAATTAAATTTCACAAAACGTAATTATTTCTAACTGAAATTGCATTTTGGATTTACTCGGATTATGTTTGTCTGATAATAAAATATGTTTAGTGCTCTGAATTCAATTCAAGTCCACTAAAAAAAAAAAAAACTTCATTTATGCCAAAGGGAAATTAAATGTCATTGTACTTTTGTACTTTAAAGAGTTGTGGGCAGGAAGGGCCTCCTGTAGCAGACACTGTTACAGCGGCTCAGTAATGCTGACTGTGTTTGGGAACATTGAAGTGTGACAAAAAGCTTTATTAGTTAGATGCAATTCTGAATTGGAGGATAATTTTATAGCCCCATCAGTTTAAAATATAAATAAGGTAAAACAAATTAAAATAGAGAGTTACAACGTTTCCCTGCCGAACTCTGTTCTGTCAAGAGTGTTTGCTTTTCTATAAGTGTTAGAAAAAATAAAACGGTGACAAAATAAGAAGAGGGTTTGCAAGCTACAAAACAGTGTAGACTTTTATCCACACAGACTTTTGGGGCAAAGCAATAACCTACAACAGAACTAAACAAAACTAAACCAGTCACATTTAAAGGCGTCCTAAATTAAAGCAGATTTTTTTTTCATGTTAAATTTTTTTGTTGAACTTATGTTTGTTCCCCTCAATAACAGGATTCATTTATCAACTGGTTTTCCTCTTTTACCTGTCCAGCTTTCTGTAGCTGTAATGTAAGTGTTCACATCTTTTCTATCTTTTCCATTAACGTATTTTCTGTTTTGCGTATTTCGTATGTGCCTGACTGAGAGCAGAAGAACCGACTGAGAACTGCAGGTAGTGCAGGAAGCTTTTTGTCCAGTATGGGGGCAGAACGACGAACTCAGTCAGAAGTCGTCTCTGAGGCAAAACATTTCTACATTTGGGTTGCTTCAATATCAGGCCTATTTTTTTTATTCACAATTAAAAAAAAAACATCTTGATCTCCAGTTTCCCCCCCCCTCCCCGTTTTTTGCATCTCCAACATAATGAGACAAAAAACAGCTGTACGATTAAATTGAACTCAAACCTGATTTATTGACATTGTTATTGGTAATCAGAAAAGTAAAACTTCACAGTGTCACATTATTGACATATAATTTATCCCAAAGTTGTATCTTAACACAAAGACCCACATGTATGAAGTTGATCAGCTTTGATTTTTGAACTTTCTGTATTGCTGGGCAGACCAGAAGAAATATGAATCACTTCACAAATTTGCAAGTAATTCTTCAGATCAGTATCCTTCAGTCTTAAGTTAAGGAAACAGAATCACCAGCTGGAAAGGGACATCTTGATAATCTAACATCCTGTAATTAATTCTTGATTTTGTTCATAAAAAGAAAACAGAAGAGAAAGAATTTCCTTTTAGGGTTAAGATCTGCTAAAGCTCGCCAGGATTGTTTTCTTTGCGGTTTATGAAGGCCCAGATGTCCTCCATTTCCTTCTCATAAGCTTTTATATCATTATTGGCCTGTTGAATCCTTTTATCTAAAACGTCATTGACTACTGTAGGGAGTTCTCTCAGGTAAGGGTTCTTCTGTGTTATGAGTTTCAGCCGCTTTATAACAAGAGAAATCTTGTCAACATCTTCCTGAAAGTCGTCTATAAAACGTCTAAGTCCGTTGTCCAGTTGTGCCTGTTGGGCAAAAAACGTTCCATGTAAAATGCAGACTCGGTTATTTCTTATAGAATAATTATTATCGACTGGTCACAATGCTGTGAGACCAGTGGCCCACCTTCTTTTCGGCTGCTTCATTCAGTCCACCCTGATAGTATTTTGTGAGAATCTCCTGAAAAATTAAAGAAAAAATTAGCGATCTGTTAATGTGTGTCACTCGGTAAGTGTTCGCTCATAACAGGATTGAATACAAAGCGAATTTCAATCATTGTTGGAAAGCAGAAAAATAATACTCTGATAGCAGAGAAACATATTCTCAAAAACAAGTCAACTTGATGTTGAGTTATAAGTAAACAATTTGAAATTACACTATTTTTAATTTTCAAAGTTCTGTATCTGTTCAGCTAATGTGCTGAATGTGTGTGTTTGTGTTATTCCTTGCATAATAATGACCAAACCTAGTCTATCAAAAGAAAACCTGAGCAATAAACTTCATTTATTTGCAGTATTTATTTTTACCAGATTTTGCTCTGCTTCCAGTGAGTGTGTGAGATGAACCAGTGTGAACAGAGTGAAGATGAGAAGCAGTCCTTTGGTGGCTCCAGGTACGTCTGCTGCTGCTGCTGCTGCCATTATTCTGGAAATTAAAACACTGGACACATTTTTGCAAAATTAAAACAAGACTAGAAGTGAGCTGTTGCTCTTTCAACAAATCTTAATGTTACATCTTACCAGCTAGAACGGAGAAAGAAGAGCTGTTTTTCAGATGAAGTGACTAAATCCTGCTCCAAACGTGCCTTAAATACTCCTCAGTTCTCTGTTTTATGTCACGCCTCCATCTGTGTGTCCTGCCTCTTCCGAAATTCACACAGAACTTCTTTCATTTTTGCTTTACAGCAATAGAGACAACATTCAAGTGATTAGATCTGTTGCACAATAACCTGTCTGTTAGATGCAACACCTGTTGGCTTTAACGATTTCGTCATGATGATTGAACATAACCACGTTGTTGGAACTAATAACCAGAAACATAAATAAATACATTTATTTATGTTTCTACTGGCATAAATTGAAAGTTGTAATAAACTGAGTCATGATGTTAGTACTGTGACGTCAGTGTCGGACGTTGGTGATTTCCCACATTTTGGTTTTTATGGGCCCTCTGAGTCAAAGTCCAAGGCTTTTACATGGACCCAGTCCTGCCTGCTGGTAGGTGACAGGTGACCTCAGGAATATTTAAAGCACTTGTGTTCTGTTTAGTCATTGCATCGATTATCACACACACCAGCTCTCCAGCAGGTAAGGTCTGCCGCTGAACAATTAAAAAAGTCAATATAGCGTTGTTAAAAAACACATAAAAGATCTAGCTCAGATGTTTTTTTGTTTTTCTTTTATTAATTTAATCTAAACTTGTTTTAGATCCAGCAATCATGGTCGTCCATCTTAGACTCTCCACAGGACTGCTGCTCCTCTTCAGTCTGCTGGCTCTGATCAATCTCTCAAACTCACTACTTGATGAGGAAAACCTGGTAATATAGCTTCATTCCAAGTTCTGTTTTTAAATCTAAAGCCATATATTCATCAGCGTGTGTGCTTACATAGCTTCATGTAAAACAGTGGGGGCGAGGCGTGAGAAAGAATGGGAGCAATTTAAGGAATCTGTCTCAACGAAGCTAAAGAAAATACAGAAGGTTGACTTTTAACACTTTGTAGCGTGTTTGTCTTATTAAATTTTAATTTAAAGTTTAGAGTATTTTTTATGTCTAACATTCAAATGTTCTAGTTAAATAAAAGAAGATTTATTTCTTTTGTAAAAATTCAGGATATTCTACACGAATACCTTCAGGGTGGGATAGAACAAGCGGCCAAAAAGAAGGTTTGTTTTCTATATTTGACATAATGCATTCAACATATTATGTCATTTTACGTGGTTAACCAAATGCTCCCTGTCTAATTAAATGTATTTTCCCTAGACACAACTCATGATGGAACTTATGTTGGCGGAATACAGTCAGGAGAAAGAAATTCAGAGCCTTTATCCGATTCTGCAACAACTGATAACAGCAACCGAGAATTCTTCATCACTGCAAGAACTCAAGGACGTCATCATAAACTTCATAGTCCAGAAGAAGACTAAGTTTGCTGAAGTAAAGAAAGCTTTTGAAAAGGAGATTGAGGACATTTGGGGTGTAATAGAGCTCCAAGAAGACGACCATGTTGAACTGT